>NCQV01115866.1:22769-48666 GCA_002740545.1 Lophocereus schottii
GCGGTTGTGTTTGCCCTGAAAATCTGGAGACGTTACCTCTACGGAGTAAGATGTGAAGTATATACTGATCATAAAAGCCTAAAGTATATTTTTACTTCGAAAGAATTGAGTATGAGACAAAGGAGATGGTTAGAGCTGCTGAAAGATTATGATATGGAGGTTAAGTATCACCCTGGTAAGGCAAATGTGGTGGCTAGCGCGCTGAGTAGAAAATTTGCTGGATCTGTAGCATGCCTACTTACACAAGAAAAGAGACTCTTGAAAGAGCTCGACATGCTACAAATAGAGGTAGTATTGCTAGGAAATCAAGGCTACTTAGCAGCGCTTCAAATCTGTTCATTATTGGTTGAACATATTAAGCAACAACAGAAGGACGACCCTGAACTTATGAAGATAAGGAAGGGTGTCGAAGAAGGAAAGAATAAGGAATTTTCCATCCAAAATAAAGTGCTTTGGCATGGGAATAGACTTTGTATACCAAACATAACAGCTCTCAAAAAAGGAGTTGTTAAAAGAAGCGCACGATTCCACACTTGCTACTCACCTCGGAGGTACGAAGATGTATCATGACGTGAAAACTCATTATTGGTGGAATGGGATGAAAAGTGACATTGCGGACTACGTGGCTCGATGTCTTACGTGCAAAAGGGTGAAAATCAAGCATCAGAAACCTGGAGGCCTACTATAACCCTTGCCAATCCTGATGTGGAAATGGGAATACATCACCATAGATTTCATGATTGGAATGCCAAAAACCCTCAAACGGCACGATGATTTTTGGGTTCTAATTGACAGGCTGACCAAGGCCGCAAATTTCTTAGCCATTAAGTCCACTTTCACCTCTGAGCAATTGGCTAATTTGTACATTAAGAAGATAGCTAGATTGCATGGTGTGCCACTCAGTATTGCGTCAAATCGTGATACCAAATTCCTATCTTGCTTCTGGCACGGTTTTCAAAATGTAATGGGTATAGAACTACGGTTAAGTATAGGCTTCCACCCTCAGATGGATGGAAAATCAGAAAGAACCATCCAAACCTTGGAGGACATGTTGAGAGCCAGTGCACTTGATTATGCTGGAAATTGGGATCATAACTTGACTCTGGTCGAGTTTGCGTACAATAATAGTTACCACGCCAGCATAGGCATGGCTCCTTTCGAGGCTTTATATGGTAGACATTGCAGAACTCCTACTTGCTGGAATGAAGTAGGTGAAAAGAAACCTTCTAAGGTTGAATTAATTGATCAAACGATCGAAATAATCAAGACAATCCGCAAGAGGCTGGAAGTTGCACAGAGTAGGCAAAAGCGCTACGCGGATATTAGGAGAAGGCCACTGGAGGTTGAAATTCATGTATTTCTGAAAGTGTCCCCACTTAAGGGAAGCATAAGATTTGGGCAAAAAGGAAAACTGAGCCTTAGGTTCACTGGACCATTTGAGATTCTGCAAAAAGTGAGATCAGTTGCATACTGACTAGCCTTACCGCCCTCATTGGAAGGCATTCACGATGTATTTTATGTATCCAGTCTTCGAAAATATGTTCCAGATCCGGATCATGTCATCCGATATGAACCCTGTAAGTCAAAGAGAATCTCACCTATGTAGAAGAACTCATTCAGATTGTAGAGAAAATGGAAAAGAAGCTCAGAAATGGGAGCATTTCGTATGTTAAGGTGTTATGGAAACATCACAAGGTGGCAGAAGTAACTTGGGAATTAGAAAGTGAAATGCGTGAAAAATACCCCGCACTATTTCTAACAGGTAAGCAATTTCGAGGACGAAATTCTTTAAGGGGGGAAAGTGTAAGGGCCACACTTTTATTCTATTGCTGACTAACTATTTCACTTGCTAAATTTACGAATCTGCATTTGAATTATATTTCAACAAGGGTATTAAGTCAACTATGTACATTTTTAACGATTAATTTCATTAAAAAGAACGACTATATGATTAATGTTATTACTGATGTTACTTATTTATAAATTATTGAATCGATACTAAACCGAGTTTTAAAATTAGTTTCGTTTTATTTAGTCAAGTCCTGAAGTTTAAATTAAAATGTTAGTTGTAGGACATTTCGACTCGAGTTTAGTCTAATCGCTAACGCGTTTGGGATTGGAACCAAGCTATTTGATGTTAATTGAGCAACACAAAAAAAAAGGAAAAGGAAATTAGAATAAGGGGGGCTAATTTGGGTGCCTAAGACCCAAGACCCCCGACCCACCTCTCTCTCTAACACTCGCAGCTCTCTCTCTCTCTCTCTCTCTCACACACACCGGCAACCACTGGCCGGCGTCTGGCATCACTGCCGTCCACCACGCGTCGCCGACGAGAGGAGGCAGCCACTGGTCCCCTACCCACGTGTCACGGCCGTCCACCATGCCACTCTCCACCATCCACTTCTCACGGCCCAAAAAACCCAGAAAATCATGCATCTACCGCCCCAAATTCGCCACCCACATGCCGGAATTTGGCCACCCACACCATCATCGACCTATTCTATAAATTGGGGGTCAAATTCAACCCCAAATAAGCCATAATCACCACTTAGTCGAAAATTAGGGTTCGAGCCTTGCAACCGCATGATTGGGGGTTCGAGTTCAGGGAATTGGGGCGTGACTTTGCTGTCAATTAAGTGGGAATTTAGGCTAATCCAAGTAAGTGTTCTTCCCCTCCTAAATGATTATTACATTCGAAAATGTTTTTGCCTAAACGATGATGCATGTCAGCTTAGGTTTAGTTAATTCTATGGAACCTATAATGAGAAACTATGCAGGTTAAGTTTAATTCGAATTGAATTATACATGTTTAGAATGAATTTTAGCATATTCAGTTATTACATGCCTGAAAGTTTGATTCGAACTGAATTATGCATGTTTAGAATCAATCTTAGTATGTTCAGTTATTACATGCCTGAACGTTTAATTCGAACTGAGTTATGCATGTTTGTAATCAATTTTAGTATATTCAGTTAACGCATGCCTGAAGGGTTGACTTGAATGGTAACTTCGAGATACTAAACGAATGCCAAGAATCGTATTATGCTCAAATGACTTGATTAGGTTCGAATAGTAACTTTGATATAATAAACGAATATCTTAAAACACATTATGTTTAAAGGGCCTAAATAGGCTTAAATAGTAAGTTCGATGTAATAAGCAAATGTTTAGAATCGTATTATGTTTGGATGACTTAATTAGGCTTGAAATGTAACTTTGAGACAATGAATGAATGCCCCGAATCGAGACTTGTCTATTTAGTTGAATTATGCTTATGAAATAACTTTGGAAATAATATTTGAATGACGAAATGAGCATGTTTACGTCCCTTAATTGCAATACATGAATGTAATCGTTTTTCATGCTTAGTTAGTTTAACTTAGCTTACTAAACATCCGTTTCAAGTTAAGGTCGTATGAATGCCTATTATATATAAGAGTGTATGGTTATAACCGTTGGTTGCAATGCACTGCTAATTATTAGTTGTTTATTCGGTGAGTTAAGCATGGGTAAGTTGCGTAAGTTTATGTATCGCTTTTCAGTGTATCATAATAATTAGGATGCCAGATTGTGAAATTAAAATTGAGATAGTAGTTGGATGGTTGAGGTAGAACTATGAGTGGTTTGAGGTCCTCTGTGGTGTGGTGCTTGTGAGGAGGGAGCCTGGGTTGTGAATTAATCGCAATTGTATGGATTGCCAGGCCATGTGTGGCTCATTGTGTTGTTGAAATGATTATGAAGTGCTTGAATGTATTATGTGCAAACCCCTCCCTTTCATGTTATTAAGGTGTATTATGCATGTGAATGTGTTGTTTTGAAAAAAAAGATGTTTCTCATGTTTTAAAACAATAATAGCCATGACTATTAGCAATCAGTGGCCTATTTTAGCTATACGAACTTCGTTTTGGAAGTGAACTCTGTTGAACTGGGGAGTCCTTAAAGAATTTGATTAAAAAGAAAGTGCGATGTATGAAAAAGGATTTCGATGTGAGAGGCAGCAAAATTATTAGCCGTTATGGCCGATGCGCTTTCAATTGGCTAAGATAATGTGATTCAGACAATATGTTATGAATGATGTTAGCCTACGGGATAAGTCCTGGTACTAGGAGACCTTAGAAGACCCTGACGAGGGTAATGGTCCGATATGTTATATGTAGCCGTCCCAGGAGTAAGAGCTTAGTGTGAGCGTTAGGTCTCACTATAGGGTTGAGAATATATCTCATCCAATCAGCACCCTGTAATGATCTTATGCCAGAAATATTTTCCTACTACACTAAGAAAAGCAATTGGCCTTTACCATTTTATATGTTTCGAAAGGAAAGAAGGTTTTTACAGACCTAAGAGGCCATATGGAATGAAATATGAAAAGCTTATAAGGGTTGTTGTACGACCAATACAAAATGAAATATCTTTTAAATGAACAAGAGCCTCAGGAGGTTAAGAAAAATGTTTTCAATGAAAGAAAGAAAGTTTTCTATGGATGCTTGATGAAATGATTCTTAAGCATAGTTGAATGTACATTGAACCTGTCTGATTAAAAATGCATGAATTGAGGAAGAAAGCTCATAGCATGTTAAAAGTTCTATGAATGAAGGCATCTCTCCTGAATGAATAAATGTTTGACATGTGAATAGTCTACGAGTGCGTCACATAGCTTAGTATGATGATCAATAATACATAAATGCTTGATAGGTGGTTAGTATGAGTATTATTGCCTATAAATGGTTTTGTTTTAAGGAGTGGAGGAATACTCACTGAGCATGTGGTGGCTCACTCCATTTCCTTTCCCCTTTTTCCCCAGGTGATGAATAAATGAAAGACAGTGTCTGCTTTCTAGGACTACTAGTCATTTTTACAGATGTTCCTGTGAAGCAATGTTTATGAAGCTGCCTGAATTATTATTTTGGTTAAGGAAGTGTATGAAACGAGCATGTAGTGGATCTGGTGGTGTGTAAACCAATGTAAATTATTGAAACAAGTATTTGTAAAGGCATAAGCCTCAACCCCGAGTGTGTGGCTTGTGGAAAACTTCTAGATTTTGTTGAATATTATTGTAAACTCACAGGTACCCCTTAAGTTCGCAATGCGAACTTTACAAACATTGCAATTACAGGCGGAACTCTTGCAGTTTCGTCCCAGAAATTCCCTAACTGACCTAGAGTTAGGTAGAATCTTTAGGAAAGTCACTAGTTACGACAGCCTTAGGGGTCTCCCTTAGGGGATCCCGGTTGTGTGACATCCCTCGGTGGTAGAGGGGTGTTACAGCTTGGCTGGCTAAATACTCACTATAGCTGAAATAGAAAGGGACTAAGATAGGTGAATAGGTTTATCACTAGACCAATTAACAAAAAACATGTTGGACTTCAAGAAAATATAATATGTTTTCACTGTGAAAAAACTGGTCATTATCGCTATGCTTGTCCTTTGAGAAAAAGGGCCATGGAGAGAAACTCATTATATGTTACACAAGTGTAGATTAGAGAAGATGACTTAACCTCCATGTCAAAGAAAATGGGACCCAAGAAGATATGGGTTTCCAAGACTAACAGTTAGCTGTTTTGCAGGCTAAAGTGGGAGGAGGCAATCAACTATGATTCTTAGATAGTGATTGCTCAAGGCATATGACGGGAGATAAATCAAACTTTCTCTCACTTACAGCCTTTGATGGAGGGAGAGTGGCATTTGGAAACGACAAATCTAGAAAATTTTTCGGTGTAGATAAGATAGATAAGACACTCTCTCACTCTATTAATAATGTGTACTTGGTAGATGGTTTACAACATAATTTACGAAGTGTGTCTCAACTATGTCATAGAGGTAATCACATGGGTTTCTCTTCGGATCAATGCTTGATTACCAATATCAAATCTGGTAATGTTGTGTTGAGGGGAAAGCTATAAAACAATGTGTATAAATCTTGTGGTCTTTCACTTCCCCAAAATCATTTGACTTGTTTGAGTGCTCTTAATAATGACGTTATGCTTTGTCACAACAGGCTAGGACATATAAGTCTTTCTCTATTGAATAAACTCATTTCCAAGGACCTAGTAGTTGGGCTGCCTTCCATCAAGTACAACGATGACAAGGTGTAAGACGCTTGTGCTAGAGGACAGCTAGTTGGAGCTTCTTTCAAGTCAAAGAACTATGTTAGTACTTATCGACCTCTTGAACTACTACATATTGATTTCTGTGGTTCTATGAGGATTACAAGTAGAGGAGGGAAGAGGTATGTATTTGTTATAGTGGATGATTATCTCGTTTCACTTGGACTCTATTCTTAACATCAAAGGATGAATCAGTTGAAAAGTTTCTTGTTCTTCTTAAGAAAATTAAAAAGAGAGTAGGACACTCATTGGTGAGTCTTAGGTCCGACCATGGCAAAGAGTTTGAAAACTCTAGCTTCATTGAACATTGTACTGAACGCGGTATTGATCACAATTTTTCTACCCCCAAAACACCCCAACAGAATGGGGTGATAGAGCTTAAAAATCATACTCTAGAAGACACGGTTAGGACTATTCCGGTCGCTAGTAGTCTTCTTAGAAACTTTTGGGCAGAAGCATTGAACACATCATACTACATTATTAATAGATGCATGATCAGACCCATACTTAACAAGACTCCTTACAAACTTTTCAAAGGATGAAAGCCCAATATTATGCACTTGAGGGTGTTTGGTTGCAAATGCTATTAGTGCACAATAATGGGAAAGAACTCTTGGGAAAGTTTGACCCTAGAAGTGATGAAGCCATATTCTTAGGCTACTCCTCACACTGTAAGGCATACAAAGTATTTAACAAAAGAACCTTGTGTGTTGAGGAGAGTGTGTATATATTCTTTGATGAGACTGACTCTGTGGTTGAGCATGATACACAGGATGAAGAGTTTGAACTTGTCCTTATAAGAAAAGACCTATCACTCATTCAAAGCTCCATAGTTGATAAAGGTAAGGCTCCTAAAGGTGAACCAAGTTCTGGAACTGATAATTTGGAAGGTGGGTAGGGAGCAAACCAGGTAGGGGGAAGTACTGCTGAACCTAAACAGAACTAGCCTACTCAACCCAATTATTCCCAAACTAATATGGGAACATGCACCACAACAGTTCTAGAACCTGTTTCACCAAGTACCCAGGAGAGATTAGTAAGTGTATATGTGGATCCATTTATTCCACGACCCTGGAAGTACCGGAGCTCGTACCCCCTTGACCAGATCATGGTCCTGTTTGGTAAACAGTTGTTAGCTGTTAGCTGTTAGCTATTTGTATTAGCTATTAGCTATTACCTATTTGAATTAGCTGTTTATATTGGCTGTTTGAATTAGCTGTTTTTAGAAAAAGTATTTGGTAAAAATTAGCTATTTCTAAACAATATATTGGTAAAATTTCATTTATGCCCTTATTTATGAATTAGTTTCTAATGACATGTGTGTAATTTTTCCAAACTAATGGACAATTATATCATTTCTACAAAAAGCTCTTCTCAAAAGGCTAATGGGGATAGCTTTTTCAAAAAAGCTTTTTAGAGTTAAATAGCTATTACAAACAGCTCTTTACCAAACGCCCTTTAGCTGTTTAACTTGGTCAAAACAGCCAAAATCCTTCCAAACAGCTATTTTTTCCCAAAAAGCTGTTGTTACCAAACACCCCCTATGTCTGATATTAACATAGAGGTGCAAACTAGATCTAAACTCAGAAAATTTTGTGCCTTCTATGCTTTCTGTCTAACATTGAGCCAAAGAATGTTCATGAAGTTCTTATAGATTCTGACTGGGTTACTGCCATATAAAAGGAGCTTCATCAATTTGAAATGAACAAAATCTGGCACCTTAAACCAAGGCCTAAGGATAGATCAATAATTGGCACTAAGTGGGTATTCAAGAACAAACTAGGTGAGCTCGGAATAGTCATTCGGAACAGGGCTAGGTTGGTGGTTCAAGGTTACAACCAAGAAGAGGGAATCAACTATGAGGAAACATTTGCCCCTGTTGCAAGGATTGAGGCTATCCGCGTTTTGGTGGCCTTTGCAGCTGACATGGAGATCAAGCTGTATCAAATGAATGTCAATAGTACATTCCTTAATGGATACCTTAAGGAAGAGATGTATGTAAGCCAACCACCTAGTTTTGAAAATCATAATTTTCCTAACCATGTGTTTAAACTTGACAAAGCTCTTTATGATTTAAAACAAGCTCCTAGAGATTGGTATGAATGCTTCTCAAACTTTCTAATTGATAATGGCTTTCAAAGGGGCAAGGTAGACAATACCCTATTTCTCAAATCAAAGGAGGAACATCTGTTGATTGTTCAAGTATATGTCGATGACATTATATTTGGTGCAACCAACAGTGATTTATGTGATGATTTTTCAAAATTGATGAGGAGTGAGTTTAAGATGAGCATGATGGGCGAGCTTAATTTTTTCTTAGGCTTGCAAATCAAACAAACCTCAAACGGAACCATGATACATCAACAAAAATATATCAAGGATTTAATTAAGCTGTTTGGAATGGAATCGAGTAAGCCCATAGACATACCCATCTCTCCTTCAACCAGATTGGTTGTGGATGATGGGAGTCTATCAGTTGAGGAGAAATCCTATAGGAGCATGATAGGGTCGCTTCTATATCTAACCGCTGATAGACCTAACATTGTTTTTAGTGTTGGTTTGTGTGCCCTTTTTCAGTCAAATCCTAAAGAAACACATTTGAAAGCTGTAAAATGAATTTTGAAATATTTGAAATACACCTCGGACTTAGCTTTATGGTATCCTTGAGGATGCAACTTTGATCTCATTAGGTATGCGGATGCTGATTATACTGAATTCTTGATTGATGCAAAAAGCACCTCAGGTATGGCTCATTTTCTTGGACCCTATTTGGTCTCTTGGGCAACCAAGAAACAACACTTCGTTGCCATGTCCGCAGCAGAAGTCGAGCATGTAGCAGTAGCTTCTTGTTGTGCTCAATTGTTGTGGATAAGGCAACAACTCACGGAGTTTTCTGTTGACATAAGATGCATTTCGATATTTTGTGATAACACAAGTGCAATTTACATTGCCAAAAACCCATGTCAACATAAAAGGACTAAGCATATTGACATACATCATCATTTTTTGAGAGACAATGTTGAAAAGGACTTAATTTCAATGAATTTTGTGCCACTGTTAAGCAAATTACTAACATCTTTACCAAGGCACTGAGTAGAGAGCAGTTTGAGAGGAATAGACTTGAATTGGGTATGATTAAAAAAACTAAACATGCTTGTTTAACCCCAATGATTGACTAGTTAAGGGTTTTTAGGCCAAATGAATTGTTACAATAGATGCATTCAATTTTTGTGCTTTTACTAGCATATGTGTGAAATGTAGCATGCTGATACTCGTTGAGGCCTAATGATATTGCCCTTAGTGTCCTGAGACACCGAACTTTTGACAGTAAGAACAGGCTTTAGGAACATACCTTACCACTGTTTGTATCATATGCTGACCAAGTGGAGTTATTAAAGGAATGTTGAAAACTGAAATTTCCTTTTTCATTGCAACTAACCTATAATTTGTACCATATATAGGGTAATAATGTGCTGCATGCAAAACATTCTCTTTCTTCAAGAATGGCCGAAATAAACTCTCCCATAAACTCCCTCTATTTTCAGGCCACTCATGCTCACCATTAAATCCCTCCACTCTCTCTGTCTCTCTCCATAACCCATCTATCCATCCCTCTCTCTCCCAAGAACCCAATTTCCCTCTCTTTCCTTAAACCCCTTCAAAACCCTAACTCCAAATCTCATCAAATCCTCAAATTCTCACAATGGTAAGAACTCGTGGCGGTCAAGCATCTTCTAAGCACAATACTTCTCACCCAATATCACTACGAGACCAACTATCAAGAAAAAGGGGCGGAATTGGGATAAGTTCTGAGGGAACATCTTCAGCACCTTCATCGCCACAAATGATCTCAATTGGTATGGAAAACCCTCCATCACCTTCTTTTTCAATTACTCCCTCTATTTTTGGGTTCTTGAAGAGCTTGGACTTAAGATCAGCAGACTTGAGCCCTGATATAGTACCTTTAGTATACCCAATTACGGGTTGAAAGATTATGGTGTATGACCCGGTTGTGGCCAAGTCTAAATTAAGGGGCAATAAGTGTCCAAACTGGTTGAAGAGTCTAATGAACCAAAGAAGAAGAAAATTAGAAAAAAAAACATGACACTTGCTGAGAGATATGAGCATTTGCTTTAGAAATCTGTGGTTGGGGGAAGGTAGTTAAGGTGTTATACTTTTAGGAATAGAGGCTAGGGGTGTTCTTAGAGAAGTTGGAAGCTTAGGAATGGTTAGACCTGTTCACAGATACCAAGAGAGGATGCTCGATTTCAGACTTGGCTGAGCTCTATGCAAACTGTGTTGTCACCAATGGATTGGTGATAAGCACAGTTAATGATCATAACCTACAGTTTGATGCTAAGAAGTTAGGTAAGTTACTTAGGGTGTCCTCCTCGGGTTTTAATGTGTATGTGCAAGAGGATAAGAGCATCTTAGGTGAAGAACGGTTATTAGAATTGACCCAGAAGTTAGTCCAAAAACCCCATCTGACTGTGTTCTGGTCTGTCAGAAAGGGGAAAATGATGCCATTACATTGATTGTTGTTTTGGTTTGTGATTAAGAATATTATTCCCTGAGGTCAGGGACGTAACCTTGTTGATCCCATGGACATGTGCTACACTGATTTGTTGTTTAAGGGTGAGCAAATTAACTTACCCCAATCGTGATTAGCCATATTGGGAGAATTGCCAACAAGTCCAAGGATCATGACATGGGTTATGGGTTCTCGCTGATGTCAGTGTTTGAGAAGCTTGGGATTCTTTTGTCGAAGAGAATAGGCTTTCAGGTTAGTGATGAGATTGGCAACAGCACGTTGATTGGGTATGGTTTCAAAGTGACAAAAGGCGGTAGTGCAACTTCAGAACAGGGGCTCCAAACACCACTTGGACTTGTTCCCAGTGAAGCCTCCACATCCAGTACTCCCACAATTGATACACTGTTGCAGGACTAGATTACATTGAAGGGGGAGATAGCTGAAGCAAAGCAGGTGCTTACAGAGGAAAAGGCTCTCAATGTCAAACGTCACGAGGATCTGCTGAGTGCTCTTCTTGCCCTCATAGACAAATTCCCTCCTCCACCTTCCTCTACCTGAACCTGTTTCTTTCCCTATTTCCAGCACTGTTTTTCAAATACTTGGTTATGTATGTGACTACTAATAGTTTATGGCTGTTTTTGGATAGTTAATGCATTTATGCTATAACGTTGCTTGTTGCATGTGTTATCTGTTTGTGGGAGACTTGGATGGCCAATATCATTACTGTACCATATACTTGAGTGTATCGTTATTACTTCCTACATTACTGCTTTGGAGGTGATTGCATCTACACTGGATTTTCGTTTTTGATCTCCATACTCTCTTCGATGTTGTCAAAAGGGGGAAGATGAGTATAACCTTGTTTCGATTGATTTGCCTAGTTTAAGTTGACCTCTTAACTCTTGTTTTCTCTTTAGTGTGAGGGGGGCTAACTGCTTTGGCACTAATGTATATTTGCCCTGTCCCACTATTAGTTGTCATTGATGACTTACGGTCATTTGGTCTGTTATCATCAAAAAGGGGAAAATTGTTGACCCAATTAATGTGTAAGGATTTGATGATAACAATCCAAATGTACTAATCAATATGATATGCTTGAATTATGTGTTGAGACAGAATTTGGAAAATACTTGGAGCAGTTCGAATGAGTATGGAGCATCAAAGTCGATACATGTGCAAGGAGTCCAGCTGATAACAAGAGTCTTAGGCTTAGTATGGGGTTTATTTTTTAGATTCTTCTTAATATGCCAATTAGAAGGTCTTGACTTAGCGTTTGCTTTGAAATATTTTTAAGTACTTCAGAACACTGCCTCAAAATAGTTCTGAGAAGTCAAGTATGCGGTGTTCTGATGTCAAAGACAAAAAACTAATTTCAAGATTTTAGAATTTTTTTTTACTGATGATTTTCTCGAAATAATTACGATTAATTTTCCTGTGGCAGTTGAGTCTAAAAAGATTTTTTCTTTAAAGATAATGTTGAGAGATTTTTTAGTAGTAGAGTCTAAAAGGGTTTCTTTCCTTAAAAGATACTATTAAAAGATTTTATCCTATCCTTTAAGGAAAGAATATCAAGAGGAAAGATTTTAGGAGGTCGAGTGTTAGAGTGATTGAGGGAAGGAAATCTTCCTAACGCTACAATACAAGCTTACTATTTAAGTCGCCTCTTTCTCAAGTCTTTCTCAAGGTTTTCTAAGGGTTTAAAGTTGTCTTTGTGAGTTTGAATTTTCTAAGAGAAAAGCTTCAAAGAGAGTGCTAAATTGAGTCTTTTGGCATAATAGGGATTGTATTATACCTTACATTCAGCTTGTTTGGAAGCATTCAAATAAGGTGTCTTATTATTTCTTTTTCGTAATTGAATTAAGAAATTGTCCAAGTCTTGGGAGACGTTGGACATGGTCTCTTAGGAGACGTTGGACGTGTTGTTTGTGTTGTCCAAGTCATTGGACATGGTCTCGTAGGAGAGGCTGGAAGTGGTGTCCGTGTGAGGTTGTCCAAGTCTTGGGAGACATTGAACGTGGTGTATGTAACTAGGGTCACGGGATAGACTAGTTACGTGTGTTACGTGTGTAACGAATTTGGCCCGTTTAGTAAAAGCATTAGTGAAATACTACAGTGATAGGTCGTAGTTTTTACACCTCAATTGGGCCAGAAGTGATTTTCTACGTAAAAATATTGTGTCTCTTTTATTATTTCTACAATTGGCTTTGTTTCTACTTCACTCCAAACACTCAGTCTAAACAATTTTCACGAGTGTTCTGAAAAAATTCGGAAAAGTCGTTAGACACAATTCACCCCCTCTTGTGTCCTTACTTGGGTTGGCAGCATCATTTCTTTGTGGTCAGTTAAACATCGTTTTCACTCCTTGAAAATATCTCAAACAAAAAGCTATACACTCTTAAGTAATATATTCTTCTGTCATTGAACCCTTAGGTTGCACCCTATTATGTACAAGTGCTTTGAAGGATGCCAAAAACCTATATAGAACATAAGCATACGCACGCATGAGTATATGTTTAGAGTTAATATTTAACCATACATTGAAAACGTGAATTCTAACATTTCAATTGGATACATCCACCTATATATAACTCGCCCTCCATTCTTTGCTTCCTCAATTAAGTGCACAATTAGATGCATCATAATAGTGAAAAAACTAAGTGGGAATAGTTTCTCCATTCTACATAATGCCATAACTATATTAGCTCTGGCTTCTTCTACCTTCTCAATAATAAGCTCTTTGGCACATAACTCCTCCATAATTGTCGACAAAGCCCAAATAATATCTATAAGATCATTATATTTTGCAGTCTTTAATGTAAACAGAAGCAAGTCTTGCATAAGAATGTGAAAATCATGGCTTTTCAAATTAAACAACTTATGCTTCTTTAAATTAATACAATGGGATATGTTGCTTGCATATCCGTCTATGACTCTTAAATGTTTTAAAAGACTAAGTAGTCGTGTCTTCTCTTCAGATGACAAAGTGTAAGGAGCGCTTGAAAGTTTGTATTTTCCATTTGGTAGTAGAATGAGATAAAGTTCTGGCCTTATTTTCATGGCTTGAAGATCTTATCACACATTCAAGTTATCTTTAGATTTTCCCTCAAGGTTCAACGATGTCTCCAACAAATTATCACATATATTTTTCTCAATATACATCATGTCTAAATTATGGCGAAGAGTGTTGTCCTCTCAATATGGCAAATCAAAAATATACGCATCTTTTTCTGTATTTCTTTGTCATCCTTTTCATCCATGTCCATATGTTGAGTTTCACCCTTACCATATGCAAATGTAGTCCTTTTTGTCTCTGCCAACACAACACTTCCACTAAGAGGTTCTGGAGTGCAACCATGCTCTATATTCCTATTAAATCCAGTAGCATTATATCGAAATGGATGGTCTTTAGGCAACCATCGTCTATGATCCATATAACAGAACTTATTGTCCATTTTCTAACAAAACAACATGCGTACCCTTTACATAAGATGGGAAGCGAAACGACCTTTTGTACTTCATCCAAATAAATTTGCATATGTGGAAAAGTCATTAATAGTCCAATGAGGAGCTCCAAGCAATTTAAAATGTGTCCTAGTGTATGCATCAAATGCATCTACCCCTTTCCATAATTATGAAAACTCTTTTGTTAGTGGGTGAAGAAAAGCATCAATATCCATGCCTGGTGCCATTTTCCCTAAATAATCATAGAAAGAATAATAGAGGGTTGTTTCATGCAAAGCCATGGCGTCAAATTATAGGGAATCAACAAGAGTAGCCAAAGTCCTATGAGTATTATTCATAACACAAAAAAAAATTAAATCCATCACTTGTAAGGCCCAATCTAAGATTACGTGGATCTGCCACAAAAGTAGGATTTTTCTCATCAAAATCTTTCCACGCCTTAACATCTACAGGATACCTAAGAATTCCATTCTTTATCCTACATTTACGATGCCAAACCATATCCTCAGCTATTTTAGAGGACTTGTACATCCTAAGTAGTTTCAGAATAAGGGAAAACAACATACAACCTTAAGTGGAAATTTCTTTTCCTTCTCTCCCCATCGTGAAGTGTGGTGCTTATTGCATTCTTCTAGGTTTTCCCTCCCATCCCAAGACAAAATGCAATCGTTAGGACGAGCATGCATTTTTTCATAGTGAAGTCCCAAATCCTTTTTTAACCACTTATATTTACTCTAAGATGATGGAAATGAATTAATTTGGGGGAATATAGTAGATAACAGTTCAAGCAACATATCAAAGGACTTAGTTGACCACCTATGCATGGATTTCAAATGAAATAAATGCAAAAAGAAGGATAATTTCAAAAATTTTAACCCTGAAAATAATTGTTGTTTTGCTTGCTCAAGTAGCTTCTATATCAAGTACCTTTAATGTGTTTTCTCTCATTCAGTACATAATTAGAATTAGGCTCATCATAAGATTCACTATACTCCGTAATCATAAGATCTCCAATGTTAAATGCATTATTATCGTTATCATTTTGAGTGCATCCTTGCTTATTTATCCCAAAAATATCATTCAACATTCCTATAGTATCAATAGGAGCCAACAAATTAGGCTCAGCATTGATGTCACTAGGGCTTCTACTACGAGTTCCGAAACAGACGACATGAATATTGCTTTCCTATGATGCACTCATTCTTTGTGGCTTGGCAGAAATCTGTTGAGCATTAGATGATGTGTCACAACATCTCTGGTAAACTAATATTTTCATCCAAGCTTGCATTGATTACATAGGCAATGTACAATGTTACTACCATCGACATTGGCAAATACAAAATCTAGAAACTTTTTAATTCCAGTTATATATTTCATAATTCCCCTATCCCTGTCAATCCAACTTTTGTCCATTTTTATCATTAGTTGTAAGAAAAGAAGGTAATTTTTTCAATTAGTCAAAAAATGATTGTTTCAATTAGTATCAAGACTCACACAGTTCAAATCCTACTCATAAAGAAAAGAAACCACATGCAATGTAAGAGCAAAAGGCCAAAATCACATACTAAAACAAGTAGAGGCATATGAGAGATTACTAAAAAATAACATAACATTACAGAGAGAACAATTCCTCATTTAAATTGCACTCTTCATTGATAGGGAATTTGTAGTACTTTGAATCAAAGTAAAATCAAAGTTGCTTCCTTGTCAATTAATAATTTACAATGTGCAACAAAATTTCAGCCAATTTAGCCAAATTTTAGCCAATTTAACGAAACTTCCTTTTCTTTGTGTTCCAGTGTTGTATCAGCTGATTAAAGATTCTGGCCAAAAGACTTCACTTCTACACGTCAACACTAGAGAGAAATATGCATTAGGAATTCAGGCCAACAAACAACGCGCAAAATTGCTCATAGGCATGTAGATGTAAGCTAGAAGGTAAGAGAGTTAAACACTCATGGGTCACTTTCATGCAGATTTCACATTTGGGTTAAAGTACTTCTCCAAAGTTAGCAATTGTAGGCTCAAGAAAAGGCATCGGAGAAATTACAGCAAATGAAAAAGAGCCAACTTAATACCTACATATACAACCTTTATTAAGGAATAGAAGAATCCTTAAATAAGGCAACGTGTGTGTGTACGTACGCAATATTCATTGTACATGCATTTCAAAATCCTAAGCATAATTAATCATATCAAATGAAGTGGGCGAAAAACAAACCATAAGCAAACACCGAAATCCCGAGTATGCGGAAATAATCAGTATGATAATTATCTTAGAAAATTACAGTTAGTCATAACTAGTGTACTATATAATCATAAGCACATGATCAATACACCGACATATATCAGGATAATGCCACAACATTGTCTAAATGAACATATTCAAGCAAATCTGCGTGGTCATTGTGGTAAGAAGAGAAGTGTACATAGTTTTTTTTTCCCTATTCAGCTCTCATGGAATAGTCTTAGAGGAGAAATAGAATCATGATGGTGATTAGATCTGAAGTAGCATGTTATTGCCAGCTACAAGGTAGTTTCTTGCATGGGATCAGAGATGCATACCTAATGCATATATGTATTTGGAACGCAAATTTGACATCATTGCTTTAAGCTGCCAGCAAGACCGTTTACTATCTATAGTGTTAATTCTGATTACTTGAACATTAAAAGAATGTTAACATCTCTTATGCCTGCCCCAGCTCACTGACATCTGCCCTGTAAGTATTTCTACATTATTTGCTCCTTTTGCTTGGTTATCAGACTCAATAACCTTTTAAACACATTGTCTTACTCCTTAAAATGTAAGGTTTGAATAAGAAATAAGATATACTCTAGCGTTGCATTTCTCAAACTTGACAAGCATCTTCCACGCCTCAATCACAAATTGTTGGCCGCTAAACAAGGCCTTCAAAGGAGGTTAAACTTAATGATTGAAGCAAAGAAGGTGGTATTGTCACAGCAACTGAAGACAATAAAAAAATTCCATTTTCTGAATCAGATGATCTCTTTGTAATTAAGCTCAACAGTGAAGGGCTTAAGCATACTTTGAAGCAAACTTATTGAAGAAAGCAAGCATCTGGCAAGTCTATTTGATAGAGGATATGTATGCAAGAATTGAAAGTAATTTATGCAATATGGATTTCAAATTACAAAATGAGAACAAAACCAACAAAGACAAATTTCTTAGGACAAGGTTAAGCCAAAAATCAACAATTTCAGCACTTAAACAGAACTAGTTGGACAACTCTTGCTAAATTTCAATGTCAAGCCATACAATTCAAAGAGTGAGAGAAAGCGGGTGATGATGCACACTAATCTGGGCAGAAGAACCAATAAGAATCCTTGCCACAACAGCCAGGAGACCTCAATATCAGAGGGGACGATTAAGAAGAGCAGAGGAAGGGCACAACGATGATGCGTACTAGGGGCAGAACCAACAGTACGCATGGACGGCTAGAACGACTGCCGTGGAGAGAGCGACTAAGATCAGAACCACCGGAATCCTCGCCGTCAAGCTACAGCACTACCTAACCGGACCAAACACCGCTAGGGTTTTCTGAAAAAGCTAAGGGCATGCGAGAATGGCATCAGTTGGGGCTCTGGGAAGTGGGAAGGGCAATCTCAACTAAGCTCTTGTTGTTTTTCTTCTTTTTAATTCAATGGTAATTTAATTTGGTGGTTTACCTGAAAATACATTTCAAAAAATACAAAAAGAGCTACCACACTTAATATTCATGTTGACTATGTCCTATTCACGAGATACAAGTCTTCACACTTAACATGCGCGAATATACCTTAGTTAGCTACTACCACTCTTATAAAAGTGGTTATATTTTTCATCACTTATTTTGTATAGGGAGAATTTCAGATGCTCATTTGTACTTATTTTCCCGCTACACTTAGCCAAGTGTGGTTAAATAAGAGTAGAAGAATGGTCTTTTCTTTTAGTGGGTGTCCACGGACAATAGACACCACTCTCCCAGCAAAACATTCTCATGAGCTATTTTAAATGGGATTAGATTATTATATGTGGACACCCTAAATTAGGTCTAAAAATTTATAGACACTTGTTAAATATATCTACGCATTGGCATTTTTACTTTCTTTAAATGTAAAAAATATAATTATTAAGTTTGAATTTGATAGAAAAGCAAGATAAAATTAAATATACCCAAACCCAAATCTCGCCGTCTCCCTCATCTGGAGTTTAGACTTTTAATTTAATCTAATTCTAATTGGTTTAATTTCCTTTACTGTTATTAGTTATTTTTTGAGCTGTTTAGTTAGAATGTCTTCTTGTTGTAAAATTTTCTTAACTTGGTACTAATGATTTATTTGATGTTGATACTATTTCTTTTTTTTCTTCTTGTGGTGCAATTAACTGCTGCAGATTGCTTATTTATAGTTGTATTCCATGTCTGACGTCTTCACTTCATGTCTCAATTTTTTTGGGCTTTATGGATTGGTGCCGACGATTTGTCCTCTATAATTAACAGTTGTAATAAATGCTAGGCTATCGTAACATTAATATGTGACTGAGGGATCCAAATTTAAGTAATCTTGAATATCAACATTTGAAAGATTTTGCGGATTGGGTCTTGAATATTAGTACTGGTAGCTTATAGGGGATTTCGGTACACGAGTAAGTGAACCCAATTGGATAGAGATTCCATCGGAATTCCTTGTACCTAATGACAGTGAAGGATTGAGGAAGTTAATATCATAAATTTACCCAAATTTATCTACCTAAGTACAAATCCTACATGCAAGAGCGCTGCATACTGGCTCCTATAAATAATGATGTTGATCAATTGAACTGATAGATGTTAGCTATGCTTTTGAATGAGTCCCGCACTTACTTGAGTTCAGATACATTTCATGAGAGTTAACACCATCCTGATATAGATGATATCAACTCCCCTGAGATATTACACGGGCTTAATATTTCATACTTGCCTAATCATGAAATTACATTGAAAGTCAGCAACCCTGTAGTAATGTTGAGAAATCTTTATCCATCTTTGGGGTTGTATAATGGGACATGCCCAATCATTGAACAACTTGGGAAAAAGGTTCTTGAAGCATGGATCATTACAAGTCGAAATATTTGACAAAAGGTGTTTATACCGTGTGCCAATCTTACCCCGTCAAAAGAGGACATGCCATTTGCATTCAAATGTAGACAATTACGATTAAATTGGCTTGTGCAATGACTATCAACAAAATCCAAGGGAAGATATTAACTATGTTGGAGTATATCTAACCAAGTCAGTCTTCTGTCATGACCAACTTCATGTTCTAGTATCACGTGTCTCCTCACCATTGGGGTTACGGTTCTTGATTATGAACAAGAATAGCGTGCCCAATAATGTTACCACAAATATTGTCTGCACGGAAGTCTTCAATGGTATCCGCACTCCACCTTAGTAAACCATTTGTTGTATATTTCTTCACAATTGTAAAGCTTTCAAACAAATATTGTGCCCAAACATTTACAGCATATTTCTTTTCATCACTAGCCCCAACCTTTTTTTTTAAGTTGGACTGAAATCTTCATTATTTGTTTATTGATCTACGTATTGACGCCAACTTGAAAACTATTCAAAGAAACTTTCGAACAACCATGGCTTATTCAAAAACTTAATTATGGAGCAATGCACCCATCCTAACTAGTTTATGTTAATTCAAAATATGAAAAACCGCAAACAACGAACGTAGTAATAGAGATACCATAGTTTTTTTTTGGAGTAAAAAGTGGAGTATATTATTATTGCGTGTCAACTTCTACTAGCATAGAAATACGAGATGGGAAATCTGTAAAGTAAAAGAGATAGAACATTTGTACAAAATAGATAACCATAGTATGTATCATATAATTTGTTTTTTTATTGATATTGTACAATATTGATAACGTTAACAGATGGAAACTCCTATTCTAAATATCAAGATCTGCCACTGTCAATAGGGGTCATGGCTTAGAGGCTCACCCATTAAGAAGAGGAAACGAGGGATGAAGAAATGTGTAAGGAGGAGACGTGCAAACTTCTAGGGGTTAGAAATAGTGTATAGGCAGCAAAGTTCTATCCAAACTTAACTTTAATAACTCTAACTCTAAGATTCCTATAGAAGGGAAAAGAAAGGGGAAGAGAAGGGGTGGCATGGTGGCTATGCTAGTTTATGAGGCACAACTTGTGCATGGGACTAGATGCATCCAAAAGGAAGCTAGAGGATTTTGGTAAGAAAAAAGCTTTATAGAGGAAAGTCCGAGTAATTAGGGAATTCAAATGGGGCTCTCTGATTGAGATTGTGGTTATAGAGCAACCCTACCCACAACAATGGCTGTCCTCAATGGGTAGTTACTCCAATTGGAATTAGGAATTGATCAGCAAGATTAAAGTCTAGATTAAAACTTGTGAGCAAGAACTAAAGTAGGTACAAAATATAGAGGTAAGGAGAGACGTTCTTGGTCAAATGAGTATGCTTTAAAGGCAAAAGAAAATGCTTTGAGCAGCGTGAGTAAAACCAAAATTTCTAAAGTTTGGTGACTCAAACACATGTTGGTTTCGTGTTGATAAAATTTGGAGCAATTTTGCCATTCTTCTAGGAAAAATATAAGCTAAGAGAATGGAGCTCATTCTTTCATTATTAGCTCAAAATGAATATAACAGTATCTCTATATATATAGAATCCAATATTCTCATTGGAAAGCAAAAAAGAGAGAAGAGTATTTTCTGCTAACAAACAAAAAAGAAAAGAAAGGAAATTAGCTACATGGTGTAACCAATCTCTTTGCCACTTGCACAACAGATGCATAATCTTCTCTGTTTCTCTGCATTTTCTGTCGGTTGAGTTGCATTCTTTGTTGGTTTAATTTCTTGAAGGCTAACGCCCCCCCTTGAAATTGAACGATGAATGAACCCCTAATTTGGACATTATAAAATGATGAGCATCCCCAATTAGGGGTTTGGTACATATATTAGCCAATTGAGCTTTGGTAGGTACATGGTTTAAGCTAATAAGTCCTTCCATGAGTTTTTGCCTCACGTGGCAATCTATCTCTGTGTGTTTGGATCTCTCATAGAACCAGATTTTTAGCAATGTAGATAACTACAAGGTTATCACACTTCACTAGAATAAGGGTAACTAAGGTGATAGCACGCTCATTTAGCAACTTGATTAGCCAAGATAATTCAGTTGTAAGCCTTCTTAGGCTCTTATATTCAGCTTCAGCTTAAGAGATGGATATTGTTGCTGAGATGGATATTGTAACCTATTTCTTGGACTTCCAAGAGATTGAAGTGTTACCAACCACTAATAGACTTCCTAGTATGGGGACGAGAAGCCCAATCACACCACAATATGCTAGAAGATCAAATGTTGGGTGCCAGTGGATAAGAAGCCCTAGAACAAGCTTACCTTTTAAGTACTTAAGAACATGTATTGCAACTTTCATATCCGGCTCTTTGAGGGTCTATAAAAACTAGCTAAGGTGTTAGAATGAAAAAGTTATGTTAGGTCTGGTGTTTGTGAGGAAGTTAAACTTTCCCACCAAGCTTTTATAGATAGAAGGGTCTTGTAGGAGTGCACCTTCATTAAGTCTGAGTTTCACACTGTAATCAAGGGGATAAACTACTACAGTCATCTGAAGGCAATCAAACTCTATCAATAAATCCATTTTGAGTTTATCTATATGAGAAGTAGCCCCGGGTCAGTGTTTAATATTTCTATCCCAAGGAAGAAATGAGCATATCCCAAGTCTTTAATCTTGAAGTCGGTATCATGAAAAGTCTTAAGGAAGGTTATCTCTTCCTCATCATTTTCAGTTAGTAGTATGTCATCTACATATACTGCTAGGAAAAAAACTAAAGTTTTATCTCTTCTACAAAAAAGAGAATGATCATTTTCAGAGTGTTTGTATCCTCTTTTAAGAAGTACCTCACCTATATTGGCATAGCATTGCCTTGAAGCCTGTTTGAAATCATATAGGGATTTGTTTAACTTGCAAATAGCATGTGGGATATTTGAATGTACTCCTAAAGGAAATTTCATATTCATGTAAAACCCAATGAAGAAATGTGTTATTTACATCTAATTGATGTAAATGCCACCTCTTTTTCACAACAATTGAATCAAAACTCCTATAGTTGTCATCTTAATAACTGGAGAAAAAGTTTTAATATAATGTATTCCTTCTTTTTGAGTAAAGCCCTTCACCACAAGTTTGGCTTTAACTCTCTCTATGCTACCATTGGCCTTGCACTTCACTTTATATACCATTTATAGGCTATGGGTTTCTTTCTTTGAGGAAGTGAAACTATATCCTAGGCTTTGGTATCTTGGAGGGCTTGTAAGTCTTTGTCCATTGTTGCTTGCCAATTTGGATGCAAATAGCTTCTGTATAAGATTGGGGCTCAGTAATGATTAGTCTTTCAAGAAGCTGTTGGTTGGTGGTATTGAGCGAAGGTGACGACAATGTTGATGGCTTTCTTTTTTGCTTCAAGGAGCCTGAAAATGGGAATATACTCTCACAAAAAATGACATCTATGGAGTTATAGATCTTTTGTATTTCAAGATCCATTACTTTGTAGGCTTTCTTTCCATATGGATAGCGAAGGAAAACATATGGAATTGCCATAGCTTCGAATTTATCTCTACCGTACTTATGTGTAAACATGTAGCGCAAACATCCAAACACCCTGAGATGTTCATAAAAAGGTGGTCTGCCATAAAAAAACTCATTTGGTATTCTATTCTTCAAGGCTTTGTTAGGCAGCCAATTTATCAAATAAGTAGCAGTCCAAGCACAATCCCCCTAAAATCTTAGGGATAGATTGGATTGAAACAATAGAGCTCTAGAAACCTGAAAGAGATGTTTGTTCTTTCTTTCAACTATCCCATTTTGCTATGGGGTTTGGACACAACTATTTTGATGAATAATCCCAGTAGATGCAAAGAAATCCAAAGCTACATAACTCTTGCCTAACTCTAAGGCATTATTAGTCCTGATTGTCTTCACATTGCCTAAAAATAGGGTTTGAGCCATTTTCACAAAGGATCTGATCAGATCAAATGCGTCATATTTTGTCACCATCAAGTGAGTCCAAGTAGCGCTTGTATAATCATCTATTATGGTCAGGAAAAACCTCTAGCCTGAATAGGGTTTGGTATGATAAGGTCTCCAAGTGTCCACGTGGATAAATTCAAAGGGAGTGGAAGTGAAAATTCAACTTAATTTGAGTGACAGCCTTTGCTGGTTTTGCTTTAGGACAAATGTGCACATCATCACCAAAACTAGGAGAGATAAAATCAATTGCCAACAACTTCATTCTCTTAACAAGTGCATGACTAATTCTTTCATGCCAATGTCAAAACTCGGCTCCAAAGCTTAATTCCATGACAATTCCTAATGCCTATCTATAACAGACAGTGTCTTACATACATAATATTTTTTAATGAAAGGCTCTCCAAAGTTCACTTCATTCATCAATCTCCTATCCAAAATGTATAATGGAAAGGCCTCTCTACCAATTGTCATAAGCCTTTTCAGAGAAGGGGCCTGCAAGGTGCACAAATCTTTAGAAAAAAACTACTTTGCAATGTAACTAACTGGTCAATTTCTTAATGGATAGTAGATTATACTTAAATAAGGGGCAAGGAGGACATGATTGAGTTCAATCCAGTCACTTAATTACAGCTTCTCATAGTGAATGACCTAAACTTTATATCCATTTCATAAGGAAACTGATGCAGGCCTTTCAAGCAAATATAAATCGTGTAGAGCTTTAGTATCAAAGCACATATGGCCACTGGCTTTAGAATCCAACACCTAATAGTCATTGTCTAATTTGCAACTATAACAGATTGCATTGGAATTGTAAGCAACAGAAATAAAAGGTGGTGTGATGCATGCCATACTTGCGGCAATAATCTCTTGATCAATATGTTCTTGTTAACTATGACCTTTCGAATTAGAAAAAACTGAAACAATTGTTTGCTTTGCTCTACATTTAAACCTGGAAGCATTGGAGGTTGAATATTAGATAAGGTATCCTGAGAGTCATTCTCAGTCCAAGTATTGTAGTCTTTCCTGTTTTATCCTTGATGATGATCACCTCTAGCTTTATTTCCAAGTTTGTTTGCATACCCATGTATTTTGTAAAATTTATCTATAGCGTGCCATGTCCTTTTACAATGATCACGAAAAAATTGTAGTCTCTTTCCTTCAAAATTTTTTTTACAGGTGTTTGACTGTTTGGTGGTTCCAGCAGATGAAGAAGCATTCTTATTGAAAAAATGAGTTTCAATCTTCACATGCCTCTGTCACTCTTCATCTAGCAAGAAGAGAGTATGACTCACAGAGGGAAAAGGTGACATCATCAGAATGTTCCCCCTCACTATAGTATAACTTCCACTGAGTCTTATTAGGAACTATATGAACTTTTGCTCTTCAGCGTAATTTTGTAGTTTTCCATTGATTCTACACTCACATGTTGCACAAATGCACATAAGAACAGCACTGACAGCACTTGATTCATCCCATAGGTGCCTTGCCATGGTGTAATAACTTACAATATCCAAATCTCCTTGAGTAAGGCCTGAAACATCCTTTTGAACATGGAATGACTTAGCCTTGTTAGACTGACCAAATCTTCCCTCTAGATCCTTCCAAAGATCTTAAGTAGCACCAAAATACAGAACACTATTTCTGATATTCTCATTCAGAGAATTTACAACCATAATAGAACCATAGCATTATTCTTTTGTCAGAGAATAAAAAGAGGAGAATTAGGATATGGTTTAGCAAAGCTTCCATCAATGAAAGCTAGCTTATGTCTCGCAGATAAAGCTATAATGACATATCTTTTCCAATTATCAAAGTTTTCTGCATTGAAGATGTTTGAAACAAGAGGTTGAGCTCGATTATCTGACGGAAAAATAAATAGAGGAACTGTAGGTTTGATTTGTGTATCACAATTGCCTTGAACTGCCATGTGTCACGAGCCGCATTTTCGAAGAGTTCTAGAATGTTTCGGAATATATCTTCCAGAATGGTCTGGAACCTTCTGGAATATACTAGAATATTCTAGAGTGCTCTAGAACCTTCTGGACACTCTAGAGTCTTCTAGAACCTTCTGGAATCTTCTGGACTCTTTTAGGACCTTCTGGAGTACCCTAGATACTTCTAGACTGTTCTAAAAGCTTCTAGAATATATAGGACCATGTGGAGGGTTATAGAACCTTCTAGGCTATACTAGAATATTTTAGACTATACTCTAGAATATTCCACACTATTCTACATATGTTTAGTGTCTAGGATATTTGTATAGAATATTCTGAAAGTGTAATATTAGCTGTAGGATCAAATAGATCTCCACCATCCATTGAGGAAGTGGATGTGTATATAAACCCCTAAGGGTGCTCATTTGTAACCAAGCCATTCAAAGCATTCAAGTGCAATACAAAGCATTCTCCCAAACTCATTCTCTCTCTAATTTTTCTCTCTAAAGTTCTCTTAGAGTGTGAGTGTGCTTGTTTAGCTCCTCAAAGGCTAAGTCAATCATCCTTAAGGCTTACTAGCAAATAAAGCTAGAGTTTCTGAGCAAAGTTTGCTAGGCCACATAGGTTTGAGTTGTGTGAATTCTTGCCCCGTGACAGTTGGTATCAGAGCCTCGGTTTAGGAGATCCATGACTTCAAGTGTCACTGATGCTGGCAACCCTCAACGAGGGAAAAAGGGTAAGAACAAGAACAAGGACCTGTCGATCCTTGTAGATGACAAGCTTGCATAGATCAAACACT
>NCQV01115888.1:1407-12351 GCA_002740545.1 Lophocereus schottii
GTCCTTAGTGAATCTCTCCAATGTCGTCTTTATGCTTGCAAACTTTTCTTCTAGCTTAGTTACCTTTGTCACTGTGACTAGCATAATGCCATTGTTAGACAGCACATTCTTTAACTAGGAGAACAACAACAGCCCTGTTGAAGATGTCGGTGAAGAGTTACCATTGGTAGCGCCATGATCTTCTGTACTTAGAGATTGAAAGGAAGGGTTGGCATATGCTTGGAGCCCATCCATCCCATGAGAAACTATTTGTTGCATGTTAAAGCCAACAACAGATTTGTGCTTCAAAGAATCATGTAGAATCTGCTAATGAACTCTGAAATGGTCCTTAATCTTGGTTAACAAAATCTTGATTGTTGTTTCTAAATCCTTACAAGTTCTGATCCTTCTGGCTTGGAAGGTAGATGGCACTTGTAGTCTGAGCCTCTAAATTTGGCAAATGTTGAATGTGTGGAACGTGATACGAATAACTGCTATTTATAGGCTCCACCATCCTATGGGAAATGGGCTGTGGGCCTAGGCCTATATTTTCTACAATTATACCTTTATTTTGAATAAAGAAAATAATTTGTATTTTATGCATCACCGACTACGAATGATGACTTCTACTTAGCTGAATTTTAACCACACTTAAATTTCTCTGAGCAGGTCTAACATATGGCAATTTGTGATTGGTTGAATTCTTATTATTATTTTATACGTGGCACAATTAGATTTTTTGTTGAATATTTTACCTCCTACAAATGTCCCTTCAATAGTTAGCTACGTTTAGAATTGAGAGTATTTAGAGCAAATGAGTCTTAAACACTTAGCAGACACAAATGATCATAGATGTGATGGTTTTTTGGGGGGGGGCTGGAATATCATCTAGGTCAATTTATTTCCTTCTTAAGGAGTCAAAATTTTGATGGGCTTAGGCATGAATTATAGTCATAGGTTAGAAGCAAATGTTGTCTCCTACGGGTTCCAAAACTAATGTGGCGGCCTATTTTTCCTTTCTCCCCTCCTTTTTTTGAAGCGAGGTTAGATCCCCTGACTCATGGAGTCCTGGCATCAGCAGAACACCTAGAATTTGGGCATCATACAATCAATTTGTGATAAACACATGGTTAATTAACAAAGATTATCAAAAAAGATAGAATTTTCCTTGATTATATTGGAGTAGAAGCAAGAAGCTTGATTAGCCATACTATATAAATCCACCACATGCTACTTTCAATTCATCTGCTACCTTATTATTCCTCACGAATTCTTGTGAACTACTACTTTTAGGTAAAATTAATCAACCTCATAGTTTTTGTTAGATGATTTCTTCGTCCCTTTACTTCAAATTTCCTTCATTTCCTCTTAGATTTCTTGCCAATCCTCCTCAAAATTACTCGATAGTTTGGTCTCATATTTTGCCTTGCACTCCTTCTTCCCCTATCTAGGGTGAGAGACAGTTTCATAATTTTACTCACTGGGATCTGACTCTAACGCCGGCGGCCCTACGAGTGGGAAAGAGAGAAAATTTAGAGTTTAGAGATTTGAATTTCTGGGATTTAAAGAGATGGTGACTTTACGCTGCTTTATTTTTTTTTTAGTGCAGAGCTGCATTTTGTATATCGCAGTGACATCTTCCACAAAGTCGACCATCTTTTAATTAAATTGTGCCAAAATGTTGCTCAAAAGTTATCAACACCTTATCATAATTTGATAATGTTTTCTCCTTTTAGCCTGACATTACACTGACCCATCCGTGCCTCTACGTTTGTTCCACTTTTTCCCTTTTTGATTTCTCTTATTTAGTCCCCCTTTGGTTTTTTAAGCCCCTTTTATTTTTTATGTTTTATGTCACTATGTAGAGATTAGTGGGTAGATTTGACTAACCACCTTATGATTGGTTTTGTGAATTCTTTTTTTAAAAAAAATCCATTTTTTTTTGGCATTTAAATTAATGTCTCCATCTTTTTGAGGAAACTATTGAACACATTACTCCCCCAATTGGATTACAAAGTGAGGGAGACTTGGACTTCTTCTTCTAGCTGCGACTCCTCCAATTAGATCGCGAATTGAGGATGATTTTTAAGACGATGAATCATTTCTCCTTGTAGATTCGGTTCTTTGCATGAAACTCCCTCCCTTAATCTACTTGGAGTAGAGTTCCCTTTCTTTTATCATCATGGTGCATTTCTTGGATTCATCGCCAAGCCCAAAGAATCCAATTTTCATTATCCAGGACAAATAAGATGATCCAATTGAAGAAGGGGTGACTATCCGAGTAGGCATGCCAACACCTCTACCAACCAAACACTCTCTACTTGATAGCCAACTTATCAACACATGCTACAGTACGTAATCTACCCGTGACATATAGAGTTTAGATGGAGTCATCTCATCCCCTATATTTCTGAAGCTTAGCTCATCATTATTTGCATCTTCAACTCCTTCTCAAGAAGCAGCACCCTGACACGAATCACATAATGGATGGAACACTCTCTTGGGGGAAATTTCTCACCTTACTTCTCTGATAACTTTTTCTTGCCAGGCTATTGAAATGGTTCGAAGATGTTCTTGGCTGCAACAAAGAGAAACTTACTGAGTAGGGGCTCTACAATAGATTGTATGCATTCTCATTCACGTATGATATAACTCTCAATGTTTTCAAGATATTCAGTGAAATATAGTATCCTACTACCAAGACCTTTTGCATAAAGAGTGAGGACATGTCAATCTCCTTATACGACCTGGGAATTATAAGAGGACTTCCTAAGAAGAAGATATTCTATCTGCCAAGGAACTCCTTTCTTTAGGATAGGGATATAATAACATCTCCACGACTTACTCCTTTCTTTTCTCTGTGTTCCATATTCTATCTGCCAAGGAACTCCTTTCTTTAGGATAGGGATACATTCTTGGTTCGGTGGGCCATCAATTTGCACAACCCCTTCTCACCATGACAATAGGAAGAGGATTAAAGCTCCAACATGTTGTTATTGTCCATCTAGCATAATTATTCCTCGCTCATTGCAAACTAAGAGGGATAAGGACTTTTGTAACGCTCAATATTCCTGAAGCGTTAGTCAAATAAACATACCGTGCTTGTTTTATATCTTACTAGTTGTGCTCATTTGTGTTACAACTGAAGCAATATGCCTTAATGGCCTAGATGCATTTGTAGCTACAAGCAAATTTGTTCATGGGGAATGTGTACACTTAATAATTCCTACCTAGCCACCATTTACTAAGGGTTGAACAAAATTTCTATGGCTCAAAGTCTGAATAAGTTGAAAGCCATTTTTCCTATTCACTAGGTTTATGTATGGTTAGGGACTTACTTCAAAACCCATTTTGATCATCCCTATAATCAGCATAGCCATCCTAAAATGGTCCTTAGGAGAAAAGATGAATCGAATTTTAAATGCACAAGAAGTAAAGAGTTATTAAAATACAAGGATTCATTTGTCATGCACTCCAATGGCCTACTGAGGGATATATATATATGTTTACTTGACACCCTATGTTTATCCCCAAGTTGGAAGGCATATTTTATTTACCTTCACTTTGGCTTTTTAACCTTATGGATTTTTTATCTTTACGTGATGTTGCTTGCTATTAGTTGAACCTGGTGGACTATGCGATAAGGTCTACCATAACGATTTCTCCTTCCCCAGATAAGAAATCTAAACTGGTCACCATTGCATACACTAGCTGGTAGCAATCTTCACAGAGTGGTCTTCTCTCAAGGACCTAAATAGCATAGAGGTTAGATTCTACCACTGCGAAGAGCTGTAAGAGTAAGAGTTGCTGATGATCCCTCTGCCCTAGTTGTCCCCTCTGGAAAAGTGAGTGCGCATAAGCCTATTAAGCAGTCAAGCAATAAGCATGCCTTATCCTTAGCTGAGCTTCTAAAAGAAGGATGTGATAGTTCAACTAGGCACGTCTTTTCACGAAAGCGGGACTTACTCCTCTAGGAAAGAGAAAATTAAAGCGTTGAAAGGCTTAGGTATTAGGTCCTCTGTTAGAGGAGCAAGGAATTTCTTAGGCTCAAAGAGGAAACTAGACAGTGTAACTAGTCGATCTAGCTCCAAAATTAAATTTAATAGTGCGACAACCTCACTGAAATCACGGAGCTCAGTAAAGGGAGAGGTGTATCTTATTATCTTACCCCTTCCTACCCCCTTCTTTTCTTCCTTTTTTTTTGAGCTAATGTAATTCTCCTTCTAATGTAGGAGCATACTATCGAGGCCAGAGTTAGACTTGTGGTTGCATTTAGTGACAAAGACATTGAAGCCACCTTAACCTTGCCTATTGCTGAGTCATCCAGAATGATTTTATCAACATAACACCCTCATCAGAGGAAAAATAGAGCCTTATTGGTCTCCTTAATCCTTCTGTTTCATACTATTTCCCTGGGAGAATAGCTTATAGTGTCTTTAATGAGCTGGCCTTGAGTGCGAAGTGGCATTTTTAGCAACAGTTTAAAAAGTTCACCCTGAAGACAGAAAATGAAATCATAAACATTTGCTAAAAAGTTAAGAAGACATATACGACTTATCAATCTTCCAGGAAGATTACCTGGGACTAAGAATACTATTATGGCATATTTAAATGAAATTGGTTAGTACCTAAAGCTGAAACCCAACTAGAAGATCGGACCCCTACTGAAGACATGCTAAAGAAGGGAGTGGCCTTATTAGAAAAACTTGGGGAAGCACATGCTTCAGTGAAGAAGGTTGGTGCACAGTTGGAAGAGGTAACTACTACTATTGCCCAAACTCATAAGCAAAGGAAGTTACTTGAGGTTGATCTTGAATGAGCCAAAGAGAATGAGTGAGGCTTGCACAGCAAATTAGCTATACTCTTAGTCACAGCCTGCTAGATGTAGCACTAGCAATTGTTGATCCTTAAGATGTTGATCGGATAGTTTTCCTTGAAGATTAAGAGGCAGTGATCTTGGAGGCCATGTTGTCTTCAAAGAAATGCATTATTATACTTGAGAGAAAGAGATGAGAGTCATACGGGCCCCCCCAGGCGCACCAAAAAAGTTATAAACACAAATTCTAAGCCGAAAATATAAGAAATTCAGTAACACATTGATGTTGTATGTGTAGGTACAAGATTAAAATTGAATGCAATGAAATAATCCTCTGATTTAATCTCCTTGTGACTAATGCAATTAGAGGGCATAATCATTTGATCTCGATCAATGCTAAATCACCTGAAGAACTTTAAAATAGTCCTTGATCTGGATTTGTAGAATTTTGATTGTTGTTTCTAAAGCATTACAAGTTCTAAGCCTTCTCGCTTGGTAGCTAGATGCCATTTATAATCTAAGCCCCTGAATTCTACAAATACTGAATGTGTGAAAAGTGGAGGGGGGACCCTATTTGTGGGCTTACCAACCCAAGATTAGAGTTGGGCTTTGGGCCAAGGCCCATATTTTCAACAATTATCTCTTTATTTTAAATAAAGTAAATAATTAGTATTTTCTACATCATCAATGACACAAGGTGACTTCTAATTGGCTGAATTTCAACCATACTTAAGTTTACCCAAGTGGCAACGTGACGCATGGCAATTTATGATTGGACGAATTATTTTTTATACACATGGCACCATCCAATTTATCGTTGAGTTTTTTTTACCTCCTATAGATACAAACAATGAGGTAGACTCACCATGTGTTCTTTTTGTGAGTAGATTAAGATCTACCATCCCTTGCCATTCCCTCTCATTCCTTACCATTCGTTCTAACTCCATCAAGGAAAAAATCTCATTCCATATCATTTTTTTCCATTCCTTCTCCTCGTTTTCACTCTCTCTAGAAAAAGAATTTCTGATTACTACCATTTGTTCTTGCTGCTTCAGGAAAAATACCATTCTTCTATTCATTCTCATTCCTTCCATTCCTTCCTATTCCTTACCCATTCTTTCCTAATGAAAAGTACAGGCTTAGAGCATAAGTGAGAAAGTGAAGAGAAGTAAATTAACTGTTGCAATGGAATTTCTCAATGGTATTCAAACAAATTAAAAGTGGAGGAACAATCATATGGTCCAACATATGTGGACACCATCATTATGCACAAACCTTTATATCAATGGTGGACAACAATCCCAAATACAGTATTTCTAGCCAAGGAGCTCGATTAGTCTATCTTATGCAAAGGAGATTGGCTTCATAAAAGGCATCGAAAGTAGCTACTGAAATAAGATAAATGTCACCATACCTCCCATTTATGATGAGAGATTTCATTTGGGTATAGACTTTTTTGACATAGTGAAAGCCTTCTTGGTTCCCAAGTCACAACTCTGGCAACGTGTACATCATGGGGAGTGGCCAACCTTGTTTTGTGTCCGTAAAGAGAAAAATCCAAGAACATAAGATAGTATCCATCCTTCAAATCTCTAACTATGTGAAGAAGAAACAACCTATCTTGTTAGCCACTCTTAAAATGCATGGAAGTGGGCCTCGGGGGGCCATTTATTCATCTAGGCCAATCACAAAGTGCTAATGAGTTCATGGTGTTATCTTTGTTAAATTTGTCAAGAAACTTCCACCAAGAAGAGAAGTAGATTACGCTATTGAGTTAGAGCAAGAAGCTTATCCACTTAAATTCGCTCCACATCGCATGATACCTGCCAAGCATGAAAAGCTAAGAAAACAATTAAAAGGGCTCCTTGATACTCAGAAAGTTTGTCCGTCTTAAGATCCTTACAATGAATTATTTCCTCTTTAGACGAATTATAAAGGTCTGTTACCTGCTTAGTTTGTGGTGAGTCACAAAATTCAAAACCCTTACATATAATTTGTTTGCTTGCATGGGTAATTGCTACATATAATTTGTTTGCTCGTTTGGAAAAAAGTCAATCAATTTTTTTTTTCTTTTTTTGGTATATAAGGCATAAAAAACAATATGGACCGGTTCAAATCTGAGTATTTGATAGCAACTTATATTATTGGTGATAGTAATCAAGACAAACATTGCAGTTAGACAGTGCATTATCGAATAAAATTATCTTATTACGTCAAAAAATTGAAAATATTGAGAATAACATTGCAATATGGGATGATTCTGCAAAAAGCGAAAAATAAAATAGGAAATTTTGTAATTGCTTACTCAACCTAGATAATTGAGCCAAACCTTTGGGTATTCACAACTGTTTAGGCCGATTTAACTTCACAGTTGCGCTGTTTCAAAATGTCAATATCCAAACAAAATACAATTTAGCGACTAGCGAGTTTGAACATATTGAAGTAATTAAGTTGGGCTGGATTGAAATAGCAGTTAGTAGGTCTGAGCATGTTGGAGTAAGTTGAGAGTATATTAGAGCAGATGGGAGCATATTGAAGTGTTTTGGAGCATTTTCAGGAAATTTTACAAGAGTTTATGACTATCAATTACTATTTTTTGTAAAATAACTTTTGATTTTTGGAGCACAATTTACGTTACATCCACAAAACTATGCAGCAATATAGTTGAATGCAATTTTTATGCTCTACTGAATGTTGGTTTATGACAATCATTTGCAAGTATGTAAATGCAGTTCGTTATGACAAAAAGTTATGTATAGGAGTTTAATGGTTGTTTATTGACAATGAAATAATAATAGCTATTACATTCATACTGTTTGTTTGTTCATTGTACAACCCAACGTTGGAGATTGTTACCATATTTCTTGATCTTTGTAAAATTGGTATCCCTTTTTTATGCATTTGGATAAAGTTCTATTATTTGCAGCACAATATAATTATATCAATTTGTCATTCTCTACTTATTTGAGGCACTATATCCTTTAATATCTTCCAAGTGATCATTAACACTTCAAACATTCTCTTGATTATAGACCAGAGCGAATAGTGGAGACAATTGAAAATCTCTTTATCACCAGTATATGGCCCATATTTTTGACAATCTAGAACATGATAGCAAATTCATGTTTCTATGTATAGGGCTAAATATCCAATAATGCTCGGATATGCCGAATCAACCAAATAGTATCTTCCTAATCATGACAAAAAAGCAATAATAACAATTATATGAACTAAGATTCATGTAGGTGGAGAGTCGTGAGAAGTTCCCACGTTACTTTATTACATATTTATAGATTGATTTCAAAACAAAATACTACAACAACAACAACAACTCTCAGTATGGGTCCCACTTTCACGGGGTCTGTTCAAAACAAAATACTAATTAAGCAATTATAATAAAAAAACTATACATAACTTTTTTATCTTCTATTTTTATTCTGAGGGTTTGGAGAGTTTTCGAATCGGATTGAAGTGTATTAGAGCTAGCTGGAGCGGTTTGAAGCAGGTTGAAAGAGTAGTTAGCATGTTGAAGCTAGTTAGAGTGTATAGTGGGTGCAACATGCTGAAAATAAATAGCTACACATACTTCAATCTGCTAATTGCTTTTTCAACGTGGTCCAACCTACTCCCAACCACTTCAAACCACTACAATAAAAATAGAAGGTTTTTCATGAATAGAAAAATTAAAAAATGACAAATGTTGACATGACACAACCTCCATTAACAAAGGAAAACAGCATAATTTTGTTAACAAAATTAAACTTGTTTTAAAAATATGAACCGTAAATTTATAACATGACAAAAATTGTGCATGTAACTATAATTTTGTCTGCGAATGAGTAGTTGATGAAACATGTTTGTTACAAGATGAAATTCACATTGTCGCACCTTTGATAATATCAAATTCAATCAGAAGGGCATATTTTGCTTCATGCCCAGTGCCATTTTCAACATGGCAAAGCCCTTTGACATAGCTTGCTTCAGCCCCAATAACATTTTCCGCACACCTAAAGGTGATTCTCAAATTTGTTTGCTGCTTGTACATGTGGATTACTTTTAGTTCACACAATTCTAACTATCACCATTTGGCGTCATGATTGGAAAAATACGATTTGATCGATTCAGCACATTCAAAAACACGTACATGAAACCAAGAGTTTTTTTACTACTCATTTCTTACAATTAATTTATTGCATTCAATAGTATATAAATTTATAGGGCTATACGTACATGAACCATGGACTTTCTCGGAAAAGCATATTATACAGATTATTCTCCAAATGATGTGCACTCTTTCAGGGACCCAACATGCATTTTTTTATTTTTTATTTTTTTAAATTTTTGTATTGGACTATTTACTTATTGATATAAATACGAGCTAGTCAACCATGTTTTTTCTTCAAGAAGATGGTTCCATATGCTCTGGTTCATTATTTACTTGATCTTTGACTTAGAAGCAATACCAAAATGTTTTAAAGAAGAGTTATGTTATTATGTTCCAGATTTTAAAAAATATGGGCCATCTAATTAGACTTGGCAAATGGTTTATTCAGTTCAGGTTTGAATCGGGTTTAGTTCGGTTCAGGTTATATTTGGGTTGATCAGTTTCAGCAGATTTGGGTTTTGGATTAAGTTTCGTTTGGGTTAAGTTCGGGTTTATTGAATTTCATTCGGGTTCAGGTATGGTTTGGGTAAAGTTCAGATCGAATCACGTTTAGGTCAAGCTTGTTTGGGCCGATTTGTGTGCGAGACGGGTCAAATCGGAAGGTAGGTTTCGGTTATGGGTTTAGGTCAATTTTGGTCCAGGTAGAAATCGGATCGAGTTACTTTCGGTTTGTCATGTATTTCAATTGAGTCAGTTTATATGTGTTTTGAGTTTGATATCTTAGACTCCTACATAAACCATAGGATTTTGGACAACTTAGAAGGAGGTTGTATGGCCATGAATTTTAATTTGGTTAGTTTTAATTTCTTTCTAATTCATCCAATATTATATTTTAATTGAATTAGTTTTTAATCTTGTGCCAAAAAAAAAGTCACATCAATTTGAACTTTGGGTCGAGCATAAATCCCCTCCCTCTAATTCGTCCAAGATTTAGTTTCAATTGGATTACTTTCAATTCATCACACTGAGAAATAATCAAGTAGATAAACAAATAGTGCTATAACCCCTCCCAACCAACGTAACCATCAAAAATTTAAAAAATTCGAAGAGTCATACCTAAGCAACATAAACATAGAATAACTTTAATCGCTTGATTCTATATTGCCATTTTTGTTGCTGCAATGAGTCAAAACCTTATTAAATCATTTCCTTCCGAAATTGCAAATGCATTACTTCATTTGTTCAAAGTAAAGGTTTGTCATTTGTTTTCACCTTTCGCATGCTAAATATCAAGTGAAGTTGTGTAACTAGTATCATCACTCACTATTTTAAAGTTTGAATCAAATTACATTAGAATCTGTTTGGGACAAACTCAGATCTAGCTTAGTTTCGATTTGGGTCACTTGTGTTTGAGTTAGATTGGCTTGGGTATGAATTGGTTCAGGTTCCATTTGGTTTAGAACATTTCGGCTTTGGGTTTACATCATATCAACAACATTTTGGGTCATTTCAGATTCTATTCGCATCATTCCGAGCTTCAGGTCGAGGTCGATTCAACTCCTTCGACTGTCAGTTCGGGTCTTGTTTCCGGTCACTAGGTCTGGATCGTTTGGACCAGGCCAGTTCCATCAAGTCCACGCCTAATGGAGATAAAGAGACTTTCAATTTCAGCAACTCTTCCCTACTATCGACAATAGAACGTTTTGAGTGTTAAAAAGCACGTACAAGATATTGAATAACTATAGAATAAAGTATTCATTATACAGAGTTGCACCGTACAAGCTTTAGCTCTGTGTGTGTCAATATATATATATATATATATATATATATATATATGTGTGTGTGTGTGTGTGTATCTACATATATATATATATATATATATATATATATATATATATATATATATATATATATATATATATAGATATATATACACGTTTATATACATATATATATATAAATAGAAATATATATATGCATATATATATACGTATACATATATATACATATATATAAATATGTATATATATATACATGGACATAT
>NCQV01115919.1:1280-11627 GCA_002740545.1 Lophocereus schottii
ACTAAAAATCTCCACAATATATTTCGAAACCAAAAAAATAACTTGTCCTGGGTTTAATGATAACAGAAAATATATCTTAAATAATTTCAACAATCGTCAGCCCAAGATTTTAGGAAAAACTGTAAAAAAAATCGTTTTAGCCTGAAAACAGTGTTAACCCTAATCTCAGAACTAATCTGAGGCAGTGTTCTTAAAAACCATTCAAAGTAAATGTTAAATTAACATCTTCCAATTGGCATATTAACAAGAATCTAAGAAAATAAAACCTATAACAGACCAAAACTCTTGTTGCATCAATCGAACACCATCTATAGGATTTGGACTTGTCACTCCAATGTTGTGATGTTACTCAGAACTGTTTCCTAAGCTGTTTCTGAAGTACTCCATATCTTGGTTGTGCTTTAAGTTCTTTGCCATTCAGCTGTTCTGAGGAACTGCTCTTAAGACCTGTTCTCTACCATGGTTAATCAAGCAATTTCAAAGTTTTCCAAATAGTATTTGGAACCTATTCGATCAACACACTCAAGTGTATATTACATTTGTGTTTGTTATCATCAAAACCTTACATTACATAAGGATAGGGTCAATAGTCCATATCAAGATCTGAATGTGGTTTTAGGCACATCCTCTTTCTGAATTTTCAACTAATGATAAGCTGACCTTAAGTTAATTTTAGAGTACACTACTGATCCTACCAACTAATCGGATAAATCATCTATCCTTAGTAGAGGGTACCTATTTTTAATAGTCACCTTATTTAGCTCTCTGTAATCAATACAAAGCCTCAAACTTTCATCCTTCTTCTTAATAAAGAGCATTAGGGCTCTCCTCATAAAGACGTACTAGGTTGGATTAGTCCTTTGTTCAATAGTTCTTGTAACTAAACTTTCAATTCAGCTAACTCCATTAGTGCTATTCGATGAGGAGCCTTGGATGTAGGAGTTATACCAGACACTAAATCAATATTGAACTAAATCTCCTGACCTGGCGGTAATCTCGAAACATCCTTGAATACCTTGAAAAATTAATGAGCTAAAGGGATTTCACTCAAGTTGGGCTCAATAGGAGTAGTCACCTTTACTGCACATAAGTACCTTGGGCCTCCCTTTTTCATGATCCTAAGGATTGTACAGCTGACGTGATCGAGATTACTTTTTGAGGGTTGCTCCTCTTGTGTTCAAGCTTCTCTCCTTCAGGAGTAGTAAAAGAGACTAGTTTCCTTTTGCAATCAATGGTTACCTACTATTTGGCTAACCAGCCCATCTGTGATAATATGAAAGCCTTATAGTTCTATTTTCACCAAGTCAACAAAAAGATTCTTTCTAGTAACATTAAAAAGGATAGTTTCTATATATAACATCAGTTTTGTAGCATAAATCCAACTAAGGTAGTCAAAAACAAATACGTGATTGATTTCATATAGATCTCTAGAAAGGATCTTAGCAAATTCGAAGGTCATAAGATAATTACTTGCACTAGAATCAAACAGAAAATGTGAACAAGTTTTGTTAAGAAGAAAAGTACATATCATGATTGCATTAGGATCCTCCTCTTGGTTTTCACCTAGATAGAAAACTCGATCTGCAGCTTGAGGCTTCTTCCTTCTCTTTTGTTAGGAACTGGAGGGTGACCTTATAGCACTGATTGCTGAGGTTGGTAGTTCAGCCTTTGGGGGTTGTCTCGGTCATTCCATGTAGCTTTTAGACAATTAGCCACCAAGTGCCCAAATTCACTACAAAAATAACATTGCCCTCGAGTGTTTCTATAAGGTCTAGAGTGGTGGGAAAAACACTTATCACAGAGCTTCCTATTCCCACTTCCTTTAGGTTGTTTTCTCTTGTTTTGAAACTTCCCAGTGTTGAACCTTTGGGGGTGCCTCCCAGGTTGGGGGTTAGAGCTCCCCGAACCGAACTTCCTCTTAGCTTGTACCTCTTTCCTCTTTGTAGCTTCATTCTTAACCACCACCTGAGCTATCTTAACTGCTTTTTGGTACATCTCTTAGAAGTTGGCATAGGATTAGCCTACTACTGCTTCCTTAAGCCTACCCTTCAACCCATGCTCAAATCGTTCCACGCTCATCTCATTAGTAGCCATATAAACAAGAGCAAAGCGACTAAGCTCATTGAACTTAGCTATATACTCCATCACACTCATAGTCTTCCCTTGCTTAAACCTAAGAAACTCCTACTCCGTAGCCCACTTAACATCCTTAGAATAATATTTGGCATCTATAAGGTCCTTAAACTCAGCCCATGTTAAGGCTTGCTCTTCGTCATAGGGTTTAACCATTTCGTACCAATACTTTGCCTCCTTTTTGAATTGATAGATGGCTAACTGAACTTTAAAGCATTCAGGACATTCTATCACAATGAGCAAGTTCTGCATCTTCCTTAACAATTCCTCATATAGTAACAGATCAGGTTCTCCCTTGAATTTTGGGGGTTTGAGCTTGTTAAACTTATAAACCATATCCATGGCTATTGGCTTAGGAAGAGGTGGTGATGGTGTTCTCCTAGGTGGCATCTACTCACGCAAATACCACATGCATGCATATAATGCTACTTAGCTCCACTGCCTTAAAAGGAAATGTTACATTCATAGTAGTTCATTCACAAGCATCATTCAAACACATATATCAATTCATATAATCACACAAACATAATAATTTAATATACAATAATAGTGGCATTCATACACCATACATAGATAAAAAATTACAGGTAGTTCAAAAACTTACCAATTGGCAGGTAGTTCAGCTTCATTCTACTAGTTAGTTATAAAATTTGTGATTTATAGTCACTGAATGATTACCACCTACTTTGTTAATTCCAATCAGAGTTCGTTTCATATGGGTCTACTACTCCCTGTTAAGATAAGTTAATATAGCTTAGGTAGGATCAGGTCCTCCTACCATTCCACACCAACAAGGTAATGATGCTTGTTAAAGAGGTAGTCTCATATGTGTCTGCTTTCTCCACCTCTATGCCATCGTGGTTAACTATAGCAAACTCATCAGAATCATTAGGTTCAGGCTCCTGGGCTAGTTACTCTGCTAGCTATGGAACAGGCGTAAGTTTTATATAGTCTTGCTCTTTTATTAACTGGAGTATGCGAGCCATAGTGCCCTCCCAACCCTTAGGATAATTTAATTGATTAGCATTTACCCATCATACCCACATACAGGCTACCCTCTTGTACCTCACTGCTTGAAGGGATAGCAATCCAACATTTGGTGATTCTCGTACCTTATCCGCCCTTTTCTTCTCCTGAAGCCACTTGCCTCTAGTCAGGCCCTACCAGCTTATTTAGAACAAGTTGGTTGGCTACTACTTGGCTCTTTACTTTTTTATCACCAAGGTTGTCAAGTTGAGGCTCAACTTAGAGAAGAAAAGTCACCATCTCAGGATAGGTCAAATCAGTCCATCCATGAGGGAGCATCCTCTGGCGAAAATTGTTAGCAATCTCAACCCAGTGACTTGTAGTTAGAATTTTTATCACATAGTACTTAACTTTGTGGTCAACTGTGAGGCGTTCTAGGCCTATATGGTTAAATTATTTGATATATCTCTACAAAACAGTGTTCCACGTTGCCAACCAGAGAGGCATAAAAACAAAGTCGATAAGAGCAAATGACATCCTAACCATGGCATCAAACACCTAAGCACATATTCATAAATAATAGAAATAGTCATGATTCGCACACCAATCACATGTTCAAGCAATTTATGCATGCAAATGAATCACGATAAACCTATGATTGTCATACCACCAAATGTAACACCCTCCTTCCCTAGGATAAATATTACATTGCCAAGACTCTATTGTGGAATCTTTAAGGCTAAATTAAAAGTTAAAAGCGATCCTTAAGCAATAAAGAACAAATTTTTTTTTTAGAAGGAAAAACATTAGTTCCCACTCAAAAAGTCGCGCTAAGTAAGGATTAAAAATGAGTTAACCTATAGAACTCCATTAATAATATTTATATCACTTACTCCACGAGCTACCACTCGGAGTACACATCACCCATAAAAAAATAAACAACTAATAAATAGGTTTAAAGAAATGAACAAAGTCTTCAAAGGTCATAGCTGGATATCAACAACTTATGCCACACTTAAAGAAATGTTATAACATGTTCGGGGATGGGGTAGGTGGTGTTGACCCCAAGGAGGTCAATGGATCCAAACTATTAATGTATTAGAAGGTTACAAGTTAAAAGATAAAGCTCCATATTAACCAAATTAAAGAAGGGGCACTTAAACAAAATAAGGAAATGCATTGACATCCCCTAACATATGATAACAAGCAAAAGAATGGTTCTTCCATGAACATAGAACTTACTCCGAGCCTGAAAAAGGGAAAAAAAGAGGGGGCGGGCAAGCCACTCGCTCAATGAATAAGTAACACCCTTAAAATCCAAAATATTTGCACACCATACATTATTTAATAGCATTCAGTTAATATTGGCTTAATAGCAGTATATGGTTAAAAAATCGCTTTTTGCAACTTTTAACAGAATGAAACTAAAACCTTCGTTCAATTAAGTTTTAAATGCAAACTTCACAAAAGCGGCACATATGCACCATTTAAGATATTTTAAATCACTTACAAATAAGACACATGTAAACAGTGTGAACATATATTGTCAGTTTCAGTTGAATGGAAATAAAATCCTTTTTTTTAAAAAAGAAACACTACCTAGGGTCAAAACCCTTAGAAATTCACAATACTTATTGGATTAAAATTTATTATTAGGGCACTCTTTAGTTGCTAGTCATTAGTTCCTTCTCAATATGGCTGAGACGCATACCTGCTGGAAACATAGGTTCATCTAGCCTCGTTAGGATAATATTAACCTGCAATGCAAAAGTTAATCTCTGGCAACCCAAAATGCATCGGGAATCCCTTGGCCTGGAATGTATAGGCCGCACAATTCTTTGGAACCCTACTGTAATGCAAGCCCTTTGATTACTCTCAACAACAAAGTATTTTCACATAAACCCAACTTTCATAATCGCAAGTCCTCTTTAAAACTTTAAACACTCAACCTACTTTATTTAGAAATGAAGTAATTTTATCCATGACAACGTGAACACCAATCGTAAGCACCAAACACACATTTTGGCATAGTTCACTTTGTAAAACAAATTCATACATGTTGAGCTTACAATCATCTAGATCAAGCATCCAACCACTTCACAAGTTATTATCCTATAACAATTCATTATTTGACAAAACATCTTAAATAATGAGGATGCTATAAAAATGATAAAAACATTAACAAGGCTAACAATCGAATAGTATCGTCAAGAGAACTTCCAAAAGTCTTCAAGCATAATTCACGGTCTCAAATATATCACTTTCTTACCACATTACCATTAGTCACAGTACACTAAAGTATCTCTTTAGTTAAGGACACTTGACTTAGGACCCATGTCTAAGACTTTCCAACATCTATCATTAATATAATACTTTCAATAACCAACTTCCAACCTAAGCCTGAAAAGCGAACCTAGTATACGTAATCTTTTCTTTTTCTTTATTCATCTCCATCAAATTTCTCCTTTCTAGTTTCCCTTATTCTTTTTCCTCCAAGTTAATCATTTACTACCTTATTCAATAATCAAACATGCCTAAATCCATAAATCACCAAAATTGTGGTTCCTAACCCCCCTTTTTTCCACATAAATCCAACAATTTTCATATAAAAATCATGATTGTTCAAAAAAAACATGGATCAACCTATTTTGTCACAAATTCTGATCTAAACACTAATACATCCAACAACTCTCAAAATCCATCAAACCCTAACTATCAGTATTATGCTTTTGTTTCATTTCAAAATTTCATAAATCAACTAAACATCCCTAAATTCTACTCATAATCATCAATATTTAACACAAACCCAAAAATCAATTTAATTTAAAATTGATATAATTTAAGGAAAGAGTTACCCACATGAGAAATTTGGTTTGAAAGAGCAAGCTTGCTAGCCAAAGAGTGGGTTGCATTCTCCTCTTCCTCCCGACCCTTGGTCCCCTTCTTCTTCTTCTTCCTCTTCTCGTCCTCCTCCCTCTTCTTCCTCTCTAATTCCTCTCTTTCTCACTGTGAAGTGACTGTGTGTGTATGCTCAGTGTGTTGTGTGCATGAGTTTTACTTTGTGTGTTTGAGTTGTGTTTTTTTCGGTGTGTAAGTAACCCCCCAGGTATGATGCTGCTATCGAGCTCCCCTCCCTTTTCTCTTTTTTTTTTTAAAAAAAAAACTTGAAAGCTATGTGGGCAATCCTCACCCATAAAAATTCTTTTCCTTTTTTCTCTTCCTTGCCAATAATTAAGTTAGAAGAATGAGGGGGGTTAAGATTTGGCCCAATTCAACTAGTATTGACCTAAATTAAGCAAAATTGTAAAATTTAGATTTCAAAAATTAACAACCATCTAAATAACAAATAATTATGAGCAATTATTTTACCAAAATAAAATGCCACATAATCTTGAAATTTAACGAATAAACTGGCTTAATTGAACCAACCTATATAATTAACCAAAACTCATTTTCGTGGTCCTTACACTTGTTTTCTGAAGTCAATAAACATGATCAACGGTGTCTTATGTATGAGAGTAACAAATACAACAGCATGTTTAAGCTCTATGAATGTCAACGTCAAGGGCTCTTCGTCTTTGATAAAGTGTTATTTGAAATACTTGCTCGGGTCTAAGTAGTTAATTTTCAAACAACTATTCTTAATAGTCTTTCGTAAATAGTTATTTGTAGAAATAACAATATTCACATAGAGTTGGAAAAAAAAAAATTACATTACATGCTGCCCACCTCATGTCGTTTACTCGCGAGCTCCCTCAAACTCCTCACTCACTCCTTCCTTCTTCTCGATCCTAGCCACTTTATTTCTTCTGTGCCCTGGTGCTTTTTTCACTACACATGAACCTTCATTGCTCCTATCTCTGCTCCAATGGAGCCATCTTTGATGTCGATACATCGTTTTTCTATCGTTTGGCTATTAATTTTGGTATATTATAGGTGCTTGGAGCCTGAAGGCATTGGTTCGTCTCAGTAAGGGTCTAGACGATAATGGTCAGCCCTCTTCCAATATGGCAGGGTCAAGAAATAGAAAGAGTAGATCTTGTAGGGTCTTCTAGACTTTTTTATTTTGTTCATTTCAGTGGGCATGGCTGGGTAGCCAAATATATGTATGAAGTGCAGTCAAATTGATTGCCAATAATAAAAACGGTAATATTTTGACTAGACATGTAATCTTTCCTTCACTTTATTGTTTTGTCACTTTATTGATTAAAAATTGGCATATCAGGTTATGGTAGTCTAATTATATCCAATAATAAATCAGGTCAATGGTTCGAACGTCAATCTAACCCTGATCTAATTGATCCAATCAGCTAACCTTCTAACCCACTCACTTGATTTGGTGATCACCGGGTTAGTTCTTATAACATTATCTGTACTGATTTAATTTGAATCTATTGCCTTTTTCCTTCATTCTGAACATCATAAAACGTTAAATTCATATAAATTTTAATTCATAAGTAATGGAAAGATTATCCTCAATAATGAAAAACAAAATATAGTTATCAAACTTAGACCACACATAAATATAAATTCAGATTGAAAAGAAAGCTAGATAAACTATCAATACAAATGATCTAATACAATTATGTAGAATTAGCAAGACAAAAATGTTTTATAACTTAATCTAATTTTCACATCTGACATAAATTTTGTTCATGTTTAATCAAATAATAAACTAACGATATACGCATAGATGGAATCTTACCAAAGATTTTTACGCAAAATAACTAATTTTACTGAACATTATTTTTTCAAAAAACAACTTATCCAAATAGCTACTAACTACCAGCTAATGTTAAAACTAACAATTATTTTCCAAATAGAGCTATAATGCATGTGAACTTCTTCACCTCAATTGGTTTGATATCACTAAAATTGATGTCTTCTTAGATCTAACATTAACAATTTAACCGAATAAGAATCCAATTGTAACTCTAAGTATATCAAAAGAAGTCAAAAGGCATATTATAAATGCCACTCCCTCACCAGGGAAAATAATGCATTGTTTTGCTAATCATATGGACTTCAATGACTCAACAACGAAAATGAAGTGTTGTGTGATGTATGACCTATGGATGCATGCCACCGTTTGTTGGATAGACAAAGGCAATATGATATATGGGTGATCTATCATGGTTTAAATAACACTCCTCTTTCAAATTTTGTGGAATACATTAGATTTGACTCCTCAACGCCTTTAGATAGTTCATAAAAACAACACAAGTGCGAACGACATCTACATGTGTAAAACACAAGATAAGCATGCGTTGAGTAAGAGCAACTCTATTTGCTTTGCTCTTGATGGAACACAAAACGAGTGAGAAAGTCTCCCTTGTTCACCCTTTATCAGCCCCCTATGTGAGTTCAAAGATGGTTTTTCTAGATCATTTACTGCCCAGTGCACCTCTTTGTGGTCGTAATAAGCTCCTAAACAATAACTCATATAGATGCAATCATATTGACATCAAAGAATCGCAAAGGCACTTATTGACTGCAGCTCTGGGAGGGAAAATTTAACCCCATGCATTCCCCTATTCTTCTTGTTGCAAGTAGTTTAGGTAATACATCAATAACATTATTGTTAAAAATAGGTAACCTATTCCATGCCTAGGTGCTACACTTGATGAACTTCTTCACTCCGAGGTCTTCTCTAAAATCGACCTTGAAGGTGGGTATCACCAAATCAAAATAGAGAAGGTGATAAATGGAACATTGCCTTTAACACCAATAGTAGGTTATTTGAATGGATAGTTTTTTCATTTGGTTTATACCTGCGAGTCTCCTTTCGTTATATTATGTTTGCTTAAGTTTTTTCAATCCAAAGCTAACTTAGCCTTCATGCATAAGTTTACACATCACAATTGCCATGTCCACATATGAATTACTACGACAAGGTGCTTCTTTGTTGTATAATATATCATGCATCCTTAAAAAAACAGCAAAGTATTATCTTATTGTTCTACAAAATCAGTAGTTTTACCCTTGCCAAATTTCGCTCACCATTCGCAAGCCTTTGTCGACATCCTCTTTTGATAGGTGGTGGTATCCTTCACTTTTGTAGTGTTTCTACAAGGATTTGGAACATGTATTGATTTTGGAATTTGAACTGAGACTACAAGTAAATTTTTTACATGAAAGTTTTTCAAGGATCCTCTTGTCAAATATTACATCATGAAACAAGGAGTTAGAGGACGATGAACATGTAAAAGCTCATAGTTTTCTTAAGTAAAAGATTTACTTTGTTCTTTTAGTGATGTATCTATTTAAACATGATCCCTGTTATAGATATCAAATGACATTCCAGTAATAAGTTCGTCTTTGCTTTTTAAAAAGGCCTCTTGGAATACAACATTTGGAAATTTGGGGTTGGTAGAAACCAATAATCTAGCCTATAAAAGTAGATAATAATGCTCCTTACTTTGAGTATATTTATTTTTAGTAGCACAAGGCTATTTTAAATTGTACTTTTAAGTTGATTCCACATGATATTGCCTCTATAATAATATGAACACATGAAATTTAGATTGTCTAGGTTTATTTCGAAGTTCAAATCAGCTAAAAAATGCAATCTAAAATGACCCTTATACTACTAAAAATAAATAACCTTAAATTAAGAGCGCTAAGCCTATGTCTTAAGGTCGGATTGGTTTCCACTATTCCTAAAGTTCGGATTGTCATATTTTAAAAATCCTTTGGAAAAAGTAAATATTTTCTTAGTTCATCTAAAAGTGCATCTGTTGTAGACTAATTCTAATTAACCAAACACAATATTATTGTTGTTGTCATTGTTGTTGTTGTTGTTATGGGAAAATAAGAAAAGATTTGTTTACCCTTTGAACAAATGAATCAAATAAAAAATAATCCAAATAAATATTTGAAGAGATCGGTTTTAGCTTCTTCTTCTTCATCTTCATTAACCTACCAATATATCTTTAATTTTGGTGGTGAATGGTAGCCCCAAATTAAGCGTTGCTAACATTGGCAAGTAGGGTTGAACATGCAGAGGTTTAATAGGGTACTATGAAATCAACTAGAAATTTTGTCAATCAAGCATAAATTCAGAATTCGAACCAGCTAAGATTCCAATTTTGGTTATCTTTTTATGAATTAATCCCATAGTTTACAGTTTTTATTTTTCTTAAAAAAAAATTAAAATTAGGATGTGGAACTGTTTAACTTTATCTCTTTGCTTTTTTGTTATTTATTTATTTTATTTTGAATAACTTTGTTTTTCAACCTTTTGTTATG
>NCQV01115974.1:0-12483 GCA_002740545.1 Lophocereus schottii
GCAATTCAATCCGGGATTACTTTACTTGATTGGTCCCTTCGTGAGCTATTTGTAGAGCATCTCAGATTTCCTTGACCGACTCACATTCAGATATGCGAGTATATTCATCAGGACCTAGGCCGAAATATAGAAGTTTCTTGGCCTTGGCATTCTTCTGCATCATTTTGTAGCCTTCAGCATTGAATTCTTTAGACTCCTTGGGGATTGACTTTCCATCTTCAATTGTTTTCTTAGGGATGAGTGGTCCATTCTTGATGAGCATCCACAACTCATAGTCCTCGGCTTGGATGTAGTTTTCCATCCTATTCTTCCACCAACTATAATGTTGGCCATTAAAGTATGGTGGTCGAGTTATGGATTGACCTTCAAGTATCCCTTTTGGAGTACTCATCTTCAATGATCTCTCAAGGTGTTAGCCTTTCAAAGGAGAACCTGCTCTGATACCACTTGTTGATTTAGAGAGTACACAGCCACAAGAGGGGGGTGAATTGTGGTGTCCGATTTTCGCAATTTTCTGGCAAACAGTCTTAGACCCTGTTCGCACAGACTGTTCTTGAGTTGTGTAGAAGTGAAAATTCAATGAAATTGAATACGGAAATAATGGACACAAGATGTTTACATAGAAAACACCTCTAGCCCAATTGAGGTGAAACAAATCACGACCTACCTCGTGTAGGATTTAACCACTTCACTAAACGGGCTGAACACGTTACAATAGTAACACACCTTGTTACACATTGCAACCTACGTAATCGTCTTCCCTAAGGCCGGTTACCCCATGTCAAAAATCCCCTTGATTTGGACACACTCAACTCACTTTTGTGAAAGAAGAATACACAGAAAACACCCTATTATAATACTTCTCAACTAAGCTAATATAGGGTACAATGAAGTCCTAGTATGTCAATTTTGACAGCTCAAATATATCACTCACTCGACTTGGTTTTCTTTTGAAAATTTTAAGCTCATGAATACTGAATTTTTGCCTCTGAAAACCGATGTTTTTCTGAGTTGTAGAAAGCGACTTTATATACAACTTTGTAAAGCAACTTCTCAGATTTTTGGAAAACAAAATTGCTAAAGGAGATAGAGTCCTTTAGCCGCAAGAAGTGAGGTAACATGGGCTGGAAGGAATTCCTTAACCGCTTGAGTAAGGCGGTGATTCTCAGCAACAAGGATTCAACCACTACCCCATGATTTTCTCAACAAACTTATCCACTTGCCAAAAATTTGAGGTTCTTTTTATTTAAAAAGATTTTGCAAATCCCCTTAGATTTAGGTAACCGTTTTAGGGTAAAGGGTAAGATACTACAAAAAAAATCTTGCTTGCAGATCTCGGAGAAGTTGCCCAAAATTACAGAGAGAATCGTGTAAAACCATTTTTTTCGTAGCTTAGTCTGGAAACACCTTAACCACCCTGTTTCCAGGATTGTTCTGAAAAGTGATCCGAAATATTTTCTAAAAAGTAAAGCCGTTTCAAGTAAGTGGTAAGTTGAGACTTTCTAATTGACATATTTACAAGAGTCTAAAAAGATAAAACCTAAATCAAACCAAGACATCTTGTTGTAACAACCAGTCATCTTGAAGAGAGACGAATGGCTGCTTCAAACACTTCACAGGCCCTGTTTCTTACAGCTGCACTGATATCGTTGACTTGAGTACCTGTTCTTAAACATCCATTAGTCAAGCAACTTTAAGACATTGAGAACAGTAGTAAGGACCTGTTTAGAATAACAACAACACTTGGATTTGTTATCATCAAACCTTATACATCATAACACAAGAAGACAATTAGATTAGAATCCTTTTTTTTCAATTCATGAATCATGAGTAATTCACTAAGTTAATCAATTATTTAACACAAATCTAACTAAAATCAGTAAAATAAACATAATTATTTACAAAATAATAAAATTAAAAACAAAAATTGAGTATTTTTGAGAATTACCTCAAATTGGGATTTGGGATTTAGGAGTTAGGAGGAGAATTGAGGAGGAGTGAAGGCGGGCTTGGCGGCCGGCGGCCGGTCAGCGGGCCGACGGCTAACTACAGAGAGTGAGAGAGAGAGAGAGAATGGGCAGGGGCTGGCTGCTAGCAAGAGTTGAGACAAGCTGCAAGCAACAAAGAGAGACTGAGAGTCAAGAACTAGAAGTCGAGTAAGTGGACAGGGAAAATAAAGTTCCAAAACTCAAAAAAAAAAAAATCATACAAGGGGCCTAGAAGCAACTAGCAAGAGTCGAACCCGCGACCGGTTGAAATAAGGAACAGGCAACTGACCACGAGGGCAACCACGAGTTTGTAAAATATGTCTGAACGAATTAATATATATATAGTTTTTTTATCCACGAAAATATCCCATATTTAATTTTTTTCCTAAAAAGCTAAGGGGTCAATTGACCCCACTTGCCCCAATGTAGCTCCGCCCTTGATGCAATTTATCTTCCTTAGCTTGATCATAAATTGTGTGAATTGAGCTTGTTACAAATTCATGCTTCATCCTACACGCGTTGGTCATGATGCAATCATGGAGTGCAAGCTAAGCAAATGGTTTGAATTTATCCACTATATAGCTCGAGTTTTCTAGAACTCATTCCCCAATCACAATCTTCCAGTTCTTGCTCTTGCTCACGGGTGGCTAACTCGAATAGAGAAGTTAAGAGAAAATTTACCTGAGTTTGTTCCACTCCAATAGAAGTTGTCTTCAATGTCATTGTCATCTACCACTTCAATGACAATCAATTTCTTTGGGATTTCTTTGGGTGCATAGTTCGCAAAGTCATTGCACCTATGCCCCTACCATGGTCTAAGTATCCCCCAACCATACGAGAGCATTGTTGTAGAGGGACTGGGTCATATCAAGGCCAATGAGTTGTTTGTGAAAAACTTAAGGCTCCGTTTGGACCTTGGAAAATTTGGTGAAAAGAAAAAATTTGGGAAAGTTTCTTTTTTTCTTGTGTTTAATTTATAGAAAGTTACAAAGAAAAAAATATAGAAGAAAGTTAGGTTGAAAATTTATTAGAAACTAGTGACAAAATTTTCCTCATAAAATTATAAGGAAAGTTTGAAGAAAATTTTCAACTTTCTCCAACCTTATATTATTTAGATGACATCAACATGATTCAAGTAGTTTATCAACATTCAAATTTCTCATTTAAATTCTTATATTTTATTCCTCAATCCAAACAAGAAAAAAAAACTCATTTTCTCTCTACTTTTTTTTCTTTCATATTTTTTCCTTCAATTTTTCTTTCCACCAAATTTTCTAAGGACCGCACGGAGTCTAAGTATAAACCTAGAATAAAGTTATCTTTCGATCTCTAATAGTTTTTCTTGTACTTACTTGAAATATTTGTGCATTTTTGAGATTCATCGCCATGCTTTTGAAGCACATATTTTAAGCCTAAACAAGTTAATATCACACCTTCCTCTATAATGCTTATAAGTGTAGAACCCTAGTGTATAAAGAGTTCAACTTAGACAAACATGCCAACCTAACTTAGACATAGAATACAGAACTCAACTGTCTCATATCTGTTAGACCTATTCCACCTAGCGTCTTAGGCCTTGCGATAATGTCCCATGCCAATGCATGATTGTGGGTTTCTCTAATTGCTTGTTTCTTCCCTAAAAGTTATTGTCTTCTAATCAATTTCATCACAAGTTTATCTTACAATTGCTAGTCACATGGTTTGCATGCATTAGGTGGGTATGAATGATATAGTAGATTGGGTTAGCGTCATCCTCTATGTAAGTGACAAGCATTTAGTTTTCCAACTAGATAAGTGCTTAAATATGTTGTCAACAATATGTTGAAACATGGTTGTCGTCACCGTTCTTATTACCATAGGCATAACAAGTACTTCCCTAAGTCATCGACTGTGTAATTTCTAGACTATCATAGTCTTACTCTTTACTAGTTCATGACAATACTAGAGAAGGATTTTGAGCTTTTTTGAATTTACCTCTTTATCTAAGGCACTACAAACATCTTAAAGACTACCCTTAACTAATCACTTAGTTTACTAAATAAAACAAAGTCAGTGGTAAATAACCAGTTAAAAATAAGTGGACCACCTCACGCACTTAGATTCCTAATCACCACAGTAAGCGCATGGGCATTGTAGTGTGTCAAGGTCATCCCACAGAGACCAAATTGAAAATACTAAGTATATTCTTTTAAAGTGTGCTAAATGAAATCAAGTTTGGAGTTGGATTCTATATAATCAAAACATTAAGGGAATTACAATTAACTTCAATGGCTAAAAACGTCCAGGGGTAGCATCACCTAACAATATGTCAATTTACTAAACAAACAAGCACTTTTCACATGCTGGTTGATTCAAAGGTCAATAACATCAGAGAATTCACAACTTTCTTTCAAATAGAGTGAATTATCTCGATCAGACTAATTGCAAATTCCCAGTAGACCTTAATTTAATTTAGTTAAATAAAATGATTATCACATAAATAGAAGTCAACATCATGCCAATAAGTATGAGGCATATTAGCATCAATAAGCATTCTGCATGTCATTTTTGCTCTATGATGATGCTCTCTTTTAGCAACACCATTTTGTTGTTGAGTATGAAGGGGTAGATTTGTTGAAATAAACTCCTTACCTAAAATAAAAGGGATACCAAGGAATAGGGTTGTAGAAGGTTGGTAAAAATGGCTTGGAGTAGACAAGCTAAGGCACAGTGAAAGCAGAGGAAGAACCTGATGGTAGGATACTCTTATGTAATGTTTGCTTAGATGTAATCAACCTTACAATGTAAATAACTTTATAATTGTATTTTCATTACCTTGTTTGGTTGTATGGCAATATTGTAACAAAAGAACTATCTTATAACTATGATGACAACAAACTAAGTAATCATGATTACATTGCAAAGTAGATTGCATTACATTGTCATTGCATTACCTGCAACCAAACATTGCATTAGTGTTGCTGTCAACAATAGTGGCAATAGGGCAAGGCTAAGCAAGGCCACTTTGAACTGAAGACGATGGCATGGTTGGTTCAAAAGAAGAGGTGAGAAACTGAGAATGCCAAAGCAACTAGGAGCCAGGCATTTGTATACATAAAGAACATAACAGGATGAGAGGAGCTGAAAAATCAGGTTTGAGGCTTTTATATCATGTACAGAATTTTAACTCCCTCCCTTAACTCATGAAGTAAGGTATCTGTATATGTTAGATATTAGCGTATTACATAGATACAAGGATTAGTACAAAGGCCTAATCTGCGTAGGAATAGAACTTCTACTATGAGCAGGAATGCAGGATACTTATATACGTTATTTGATCTAAATACTTGATGTTCTCCCACTCTTTGCAGTTTTACTATTGCTTGCAGCCTTCGTCAGCAACATAGTAAGTAGCCTCCATTAATAGTGTCATTCTTATTTGTCCACGGTCCGAAGTCTACAACAAAATTTAAATTAAAAAAAATAGATCGTCTAGGTCCTAGCCGGTTTCAAAAATCAAGGAACGAATCGAATTGAGATGGGCTCTGATTCCACAAAAAATGACTGCATACCCAATTTTTCTTGCCCCTAAAACATCGTCCGGTATAACGCTTGCAATGACCATGCAATCATCACCTAAGAGCCAAAGTCCTTGAGTTAGCACATGATTACAATCCTCCAAAGCTGAAAACCTATTTAGTCAATGGTCATGCCTTATGTCAGCCAAAGAACATGCCCTCTCATAACCCACTTGATTTTTAGTCTTCTTTTCAATTCCAAGTAACCAATGTGCGGTCAAACATTTTGATAATAAAAGCATGCTTCCAGGGTTCCTATAAGCTTCTCTTCCTTAGTTCCACCATGCAGTGCGATAAATGACGGGACAGATGCGATCATCTTCATCAGGAGGAACCTCAGGAACCTCATCATCGGAAACCTTGAGTTCATCCATATCATGTTCTGCTTCCCACGTAGAATTCATGGTTAGAATTAAATTTTAGCTCTGGACTGGTGTTGTTCACCATTTGAACCAATCTTTGTAAGTTAGTGTATGTATTGACAGCTCTTAAATCCTAACAACTTTCATACAATGCGATGTAGTCTATAAATAGAAAGAAGACGACAAAAAAGTTATACTTGCATTTTCTTTATTTTTATAAATAGATCGCCCCGAACTGGGCTCTATCACAAGTTTGTCCTAGTCAAGTGATGGGTTGGAGGGCGGGGGGTACATTAAATAACCAAACCTAAGGCCCATTGCTCACCCTTCATATTTCCAATCCATAGTGTAGGAAGAAATAGGACTAATGTATATGCGGAAATATACTGTCGATAATAATCCACGCGCATAAAGAGTACCAATCATGCCAATAACAATACCAAGCGGCTACTAGAGTCGCTTTAGGGTTTCAAGTCCTAAACCCGAGGACTCGATAGATGGTAGTTCGGCCATGAGGGAGAAGTAGGAGAATATGGGAGATATAATATTCGCGTCATAGCGTCTACCAAGGCTAAGCCCCTTAAACCTCTGTATATAGGTTAGGGGGTAGCAAGGGTTGTCGCCCTAGGTGACTTAAGTGGCCGTCGGGCCTAATCTCATTAGGCCCGTCCAACAGCTCCCAATCGGCCACTTAGGCCGTAAAACACGTATTCTCCATGTATCACAACTTCTCACGCTTCATATTAGGAATAGGAGGTACAACCAAAAATAACAAGTAGTTCTATATTAAGTTACCATCCAACTAACATAACACTTTCACGAAATACAACACCCCAAAAATATCCCAAGACATCACCAGTGGCATCTCTAATCCCTTATGCCTAATATATCATATGATTATATTCTCAATATAATCGCCCGGGTTAATATGGTGATGGTGGATAGATTTTTCCTTAAACACTCATGAAATCTCATCTTAGCTTAATTTCTTTCCTAACGTGTTCTTGCTGAACCGTATACATCGTGGTTCTTGAGAATCACATTAAAGTAGCATCATTAAGCTTCGACTTAATATCATAGCTTTCAGTCAAAGGGTTATCGCCCATAGGGTCACACAGTGACAAGTGATAGAGAATTCAATTATCATCCCACATATGGGTCGTCTTATAAGCACACATAGTATGAGATGTGTGTCACGGCATAGCTCCCACTTAGCTGGGTTCGTCACTCTTTATGCCATGTGAATCGTCAATCTAGATTTTCACCCAAAAATCTAACCTGAGCCACTAGATCAACATACTGAATGTTGGCCTTGACACTCAAAATTCGGCTTTTAAGGCTTCAATATGAAAACTTATTTCATACTCAACTCCCTCGAGTCTCATCTTAGTTTTACTAAGGCGACTATATTCATTCCACTCACACACTTCCAGTGTGAGTAACTAGTGCTAATATGATTTAGTCTCATCCTACCCGCTACTCAAGCGTCAGGGTGATTGCCTGTGTGACTAGGCCAATCAGAAGCCTGTGACATTTCAACATGTCTAACGTACAACAATGAGCATCTTGTCCATAAAAGAAACATGTCCATCACGTAACAAAACATGTCTAGATACCAAACCTTATGAAATTCAAGACTCGACCAATGAGTTTTGGACACATCACTAGGCATGGGTTTAGTTAAGGGAACATAATCACCTTGTTAGTCTATATATATATGCCCAATGACAATGCTTTTTATCTCTATGGTACAAGATACACAATCTACCTCTATAGCTGATATTGTTGTGCAGCTGTGCTTCTTTACTGCACCATGACATGGCTCTCCCACTCAGGGTGAAGACATGTCCTGAGTTTAACTTAGACTCATCCGAGTTACTACCCTAATCAAAATTTGAGCATCCTCTCGACTTGAGGCCTGCTACTTGATAGCAAAATGATGAGTTATCAATACCATGAGGGTAACATTTGATTCTCCTGATGACTTGTCAAGCAGGAAGTCTTGGGTTACTTTGATAATGACTTATCAAATTATCCGCAAAGCAATATCAGGTCATGTACATAACATGGCTTTCATTAAGCTTACTATGATACTAGGGTTAAGGACATTGTTCATTATCTCTATTTTGTCATCTGTTTTAGAGTATTGGGCAACACTCAAAGTTGAACCCTTCTCAACTGGAGTATCCATAGGTTAGGAATTATAAACCCAAAATCATTCCAAGACACTTTGATGCATGCTTCTTAGGATGGCTTTAGATTATTTTCACTCCTAGGACATACCTAGTTTCACTGTGTCCCTTGCCTCAAAGACATGGAATGACTACCTTTTAGTAGTTTTAATCATCTCCAAGTTGTTCCTAGTCAACAGTATGTCATTAACCTAAGGAACGTAATCCCCATGCTGATCTTTCAACATATACAATGATCTTCTAAAACTATTTAAGCCAAAATGGCTTTATGGAATCTAAAGTACCAAGAACTGGAAGATTGCTTAAGATCATATATGGACCTTTTAAGATGACACAAATTGTCCTCTTATCCCTCTGATACAGAATCAATGGGTTAGTCTATATAAATCTCTTTCTCAAGATCACCATTAAGAAAAACAATCTTTACTCCATTTCGAACAACTCCAAGTCCGAATGGGAAACCAGGGTTAGGAGTATCCGGGCCTGAACTTATCAATTGAACTATCCATCCAATGTTTTATCTTGAAGACTTACATAGGAGTAGAGTTTCAATGAGTTCTCAAACCTTGTTAGTGAGTCCATCTCGTCCCTTATGACGTTCAGTCACTTTTTGTGATTTAGTGAGCCAATCGCCTCTTAATAAAAGGTAGATCCCTAATCTCTTGATGGAATACATAAGAATATTTCTTTTCCAATTTGAAATAAAAAAAGGTCGAGGAATTCTTCCACGCTTAGTCCTTGGGATCCTGGGACCTTCATTATTTGTCTGCCTAGGTAAGAAATCTCCCCCTTTCTCTAAAAGGTATGAGACCAGGAGTTTCTCCCCCTTTCTCTAAGAGGTATGGAACCCTGATTAAGAAGAGAAGATTACTGCCACTATCCATTGGAGGTGGGATCCTGAACATGAGGACTAACTGCATGTTCAGGAATAACTCGCCTCAACGATTGAAAATTGAGGACGAATCTCATTCTCCTTGACAAACAAACTTTCACCAGAATACTAAGTAAGGAATGTGTACCATCCTCGGTAACTCAGAGAGAACTCAAATCCTCCCCCTTACTGAGAGGTGGTTGAAGGTCTTATTGTAACGTATATAAATTTAGGCCCTTTACAATTGCACCAAATGCTAAGAAACTCATCCTTAAGAAAATCAACATTGCGGGATGTTGTTTCACAAAGAAAATATTCATGATCTCAATTGGTTCGAAGAGTTTTAATATTTCGTACCAATTGAGTCCTACTACCGTTATAAAGTATATGAACACATCGAGTACTTAATAACGGTGGGATAGTAGGTACATATACCTATATCATAAATATATGTAGCTCCATGATATGCTTTGATATTCATGGACCCACAGATGTCTAAAGTGAACGAAAGCTAAGGGATTTGATGGACTTGAAATCTTACAAAAAAGATTTCCTATTGCTTTACTAGCTAGGCATAACTCATATTTTGCACCTTAAACCTAGTGAGTTGGTCTTAAAAGGCCATCTTTAGCTAGTTAACTCTATCTTGACCCTTATGGCCAAAACGAGCACGTCTAAAACAGATTCAAAAATGATACAAGGATGGAAGATGCTCTATTTCGTCCATTGAAAACACCTTTTAATGCAACATGGCCAAACAAATCACCATGCCATATGATGTCTAAGACATCTAGATGAAAATTAAAGAAAACTAACTTTAGGGACAGAAGACATAAGGAAACATCGCACCTCAGGTGCATAGTGAGCATCGAGAAGAGACAACGTAGACCCTTCAAAGAGTCTCGAATGATTTGTCCTTAATTTAAGGACATTTTTTCTATTGTTGTTACCCAAAATGACAATTTATGAACCCACTGTGTTGTGGTGAAAGTTCACAAGGATTAACTCGTTCTTGAACTATGCGCTTGGTTGCTTCCGTATCTGCGATCCACTAAGGATCCCAGTTAGCAACAAATGCTTGGGAGCGCACACATTATCCAGGAGTGACTGTGGAAGGAGGTACCTTAATTGACTTAGGACAATCCTAAGCATAAGATTCCTAATTTCCACAATCATAGCACTCACACCTGCTATATGATTTTCTTTATTTCCTTAGCCTTTTCCCCTTTCACAATATGAATCTTAGGTCTAGAACCTTTTCAGGGAATGGATTCGGACGAACCTAATGCTAAGCTAATCCCATGCGTACCCAACAGTGGGATGACTTTTAATTCCCCTACTAGATCGACATTGACGCAATACGACAAAGTATAACATCTTGATTGATCCATTCTCGAACAAATTTTGGTATTTTTTTTAAGTTTTTCTAGATACTGTTCATTAACAGTACCATCTTTGCCATCCTATAAGAACTAAAACCTAATCAGTGTCCTAATATTTCACGTTCATTCAGAAGAAACTAAATCCTCTGACATTATGTAGCATAGTTAGTGCTATCAAGTTCTTTTATTGGTAAACAAATTACCAACCTTATTGCCATATCTAAAAGGTATATATTCTTTAAAGTGGACATTAGACATATTTTCAAATAAATAAATTACCAAAAACTCCATTATCCATGTCATATGATCGAAAATTTCGCTAAGCTCATAATCATCTCATACAAGAATGAATTAGAAGTTTTTATAACTTATTCATCACAATTTTCCACAAAACATAATTTATGGAGAATATTATGGTTAAACAAATTACCGTTTCAGATATATCACAAAGATATCCAACTTAATGTAAACCAAATTTACATGAAGTTATCTCATTATTTGTAACTACTAATATGTCGTTTAGAACTCTATCAATGACATACCAAACATAAGATTCAAATTATTATATAAAACACATTTATATAATAAAATGAATCTATAATGCTAAACATATTTGAATAATAGCATGTTATAAAAGAATTTCATAAAATGCCCAAATAGCAATATATAAAACACATTTATATAATTATATGAAACTCATTCAAATGTTACTCGCAAATTATAAAACACATTTATAATATTACGAATTTAAATTTCATAAAACCAATTCACAAAATACCACTATATTACACAATTAGCAGATAACATGAAACGAATCCACATCCATTAATTTGGGCAAGGAACAAGTGCTAAAAGAATTAGCAAGTTTACTACAACCCATGTAGTTCATATATATAAAACACATTTATATAATACTAGTAATTGGTGATTAATATAAAATGTATCCATATAATCGAATGCGAGATACTTTGTAACATGAAATATATCCAAATATTAGTCATAATTAATCATACATAGAATAGGTCTATATGATATTAAAATTTGGATGAAACAAGTTCATAATAAAGCTTGCAAATTATATAAAACGTATTCATATAATATTGCAAACTTAAATTTCATGAAACAAATTCATAAAATAATTAAATACCCTATATATCCAAATAATAGTATGAAACTTGTTCATATAAAACTTAATGAATCATTTTGTTAACTACAATAATGACAGAACAATTAACTGATTTATAATTGCTCATGTTTTGCATAAAATTATTAAATCATGAAGCATATTCATGTGACGGGATATTATATAAAACATATTTATATAATGTAACTTATAAAACATATTCATTTACCCAACCAAGGGGATCTTTATATCACATAGATATTTATTGAGTAAAACAAATTTACGTTATATGCACTAATTTTATATATGAAACAAATTCATATAACGTTAACCCAATAGATTAATAACAAGTTATTCGGTCAAGAAAATATCAAGTTGGTACATATACAAAATAGATTTATATATGAGATTAAACATATTAATGTTTTATAACGAATTCACACATTCAGCATTTCGAAACCTTAATTCAACAAATGAATTAACTATATGAAACCCTATCAACTTGAGCATCATTATAATTCAATTACAAATCATGCCATGACTAATGATAATAATTAAATAACGATGACTGAATAATTCGATCCAAAATAGTCGAAAATAGTCTGACCCATATCATTGAAATATGATAAGAAGCAAACCGGCCCAAAAAGAAAAACGGTTCAAAAAACAAAAAATTGGGCCAAAAGAAAAGGCCCACTAAACCGAGCCTTCCCTTCTCTTTTATTTGATAATACAACCCAAATGAAGGGGGTTTTAAGGGCTTTGCTTTAACTCTCTCTCTGCTCTAGGTCTTTCTCTGCCAACCGAGCCCTTTCTCTCTGCTGCTAACTCTTGACCTCTCTCTGCTTCTCGACGCCTCAGTGCTATGATTGTGGAGCACCGAGCTCCACCCAGCACCCCTGTCTCCTTCCATTTCATGATGGTTCTGGAATCAACAACCGTCGACCCAGGCCCTAAATTATGCCCAAATTATGCTTGGCCGCCGCCCCCACCGGTGCTAAAAGTGCT
>NCQV01115996.1:7075-18041 GCA_002740545.1 Lophocereus schottii
AATGAGTAGCTTTGTTTTTGAGCTACGAAGACTAGCTTCTCGAACTATAATGTCACAGTACTACTCCCCCTTTTTTCCTTTATTTTTTTTTCTCCGGGTGTGGTATGGTGATCGATTGTTTTTATAACTTTTTGACGGCTTCATGCAAGTGATGCCGCATGATGCCAAATGAGACCTTGTTCTGAGTATATGGTCCAGCTGAGAAAATGCAAGTGAATTCTTTGTATTTTACAGGAAGATTTACACCTTTGTTGTATAATTAAGAGCCTGTTCTTTTTGTGAGTAAATTCCAAAATACTAATCTTAACTCACTTCAACCTATGTTAGCTTACTTTAATTTACTACAATTCACTTCAACTTAATTCAATCTAATTTCACTATTTTAATCAAGTTAAATTTATCACATAAAAAAAATTAAATTTACTTCATTCAACGTCAATCGACTTCAATCGATGTTAACTTACTTCAAACCACTGTACTCTTTTATCTATCTCAATTTATCCACAAAAACAGGCCCTAAGTGTGATTGACTCGGAGGCTGGCTGGAGCATTTGCACCAATGCAAGTACAGTCGTGGGATACATATTCATCTTGCAAAGAGGCATGACAGTATTGTCTAGGATACTGTTAGCTGAAAATGCTTTGAAAGTTATACATACTAAAATCCTTAGAAGTTTCGAAGTGAACGTTCTTAAAAATTAAGCACTATTTATTAAATAAAAAATAGTGGAGAATGCCTTTGTAAGGCCCCAGCCTTCTCATAAATGTTTATGACGATTTATTTAAAACATAAACATCTGTTGTCATTATAACCAAATCAGAATTAATGAAAGGGTGGATAGTAGAATGTAAAAGAGGCCCGTGAAGTCTAATTTGTGATCTGTTTTGTTGGAAAAGTATAATCACATCAGTATTTTCAAAGATATTATAAATTTAAAATTTAAGAAATATTTCTAAAATTATACTGTTCCGTGCTAGTAAAGTTGAGAAAGTTCATTCAGCCGAACATATCCAAACATTTTCCATGAAAGTTTTTGGTTCAGCAAATAGGTGTATGGGCCACACATCGGGCGATTTGTATTCAACACAAACTAAATATAATCTTACCCAAAATCGAAACCAAATTGGTCTTATTAACTTGATCATTATCTTATTCAAATAATCTGACTCGAAATTAAACAAATAATGTATTTAAATGTAAAGGCTAGAGCACAAAACTGTAACTTGGAATACAAAAATAACAATACTCGGTAGTCCCAGGGGGAAAAAAATAAAAGAAAAGAATATAAGTATACAGCTATTAAAGAAGGTTGCACCCGAGGAAAATTAAAAAGAAAGAAAACAATACTAGGGATTGGCCTTTGTGTTATAAGGTTATTGGAGCCTGAAAAATTACAGTTGTTATATCGTCCACCTAGTTGTACAAATGCAATTGTACAACCGGGTCCACAAATTGCCCCCACGTACAAAACACAAAGAAAACCGCTGCATTTCGGCTCATTAAAAATGTCGTATAGCTCACTAAAATATACTGCTGTGCATCCAATTTCGCTTACTAAAAATAATGTATAGCTCACTAAAATATTTTAATGAGTTGAGACACAGTTTTAGTGAGCTAATACGTGCTTTAGTGAGTAGACATACCGAAACTAATGTATCTTATGTACCCAAATTTCACTTAGTAAAAATACTATATAACTTATCAAATGTGTTATTGTACTAAAAAAGTATTATTGTGAATCTGAAACTCACTAAACTATATTCTAATTGTCTATATTTTTTTTAATGAGTTGTAATATTTATTTACTGAGTTGGTATATTATACAACCGGTTGTACATAACCAATTGTACAATCGAATTTCAGCTCACTAAAAACGTATAGCTCACTATAATAGTTAGTGAGTTGAGATATAGTTTTAGTGAGCTAATACATACTTTTAGTGAGCAGATAGATCAAATCAATGCATCTTATATATCCTAGGTTTTACTTAGTAAAAATACTATGTAACTTATTAAAAATGTGCTATTGTACTAAAAAAGGTATTATTGTGCATCTGAAACTCACTAAACTATATTCTAGTTGTCTATATTTTTTTAGTGAGTTATGGCATATATTTAGTAAGTTATGACATATATTTAGTGAGTTGGACTATATCTAATTAATTCACTACATTTCTATTATACTCACAAAATATAATACAAATATCTTTATGGCATAGTAAAAAATGATTGAGGTGTAACATAACCCAAGAACTTCACAATATTATTTGCTGACTATCTATACTATACTTTTTAGTAAGCTATGCTATTTATTTAGTGAGCTACGATAGATAGTTGGTGAGTTATAAAATATATTTTGTGACCAATATGATTTAGCATGAAATACTAATCATTCATAACAAAAAAGAGTGAACAAACAATTTTAGTTAGCACATATACTTTTTTGTTCATATTCGAAGGTATGATATATTCGTCTTTTAGTGAGTTATGACTTATATTTAGTGAGCTATGATATACTTTTAATGAGTTGGACTATATTTATATTATACTAACTAAATATGTATAATACGAATGCGCTTATGTCATAATCAAAGATAATATAAATATTTCTTACTAATATTATATTGCTCATTAAATATATTATATAGCTTACAAATGCGTCTTTTCCTTTTGAAACACCGGTAGGATTACACAAAATTCTAACATAATAATTAACATCAAAAGCCTCCGTAACAGAACGATCTAATGTAGATATGAAAAATGAAGTACCATCTGCAAAAACAACATAATTTTTGTGATGAACTGTAATGCATAATTGGTGAGCACAATTTTCATTCTAATGAGCCAAACGCTTGTGTTAGTGAGCATAAATGCTCTGTGGTGCAAGGCAACAGATTTTTTATAGTGAGCTATTATTTTCCCTATTATGCATGAGATTAATTATAGTGATTATATTTGGTGAACAGAGAACTGATTTATGATTACTGAATACAAGTTCAATACAAGTCAGCTAAATGTATTTCTTTAGTGAATCAACGACTATATTTAGTGAGCACATAACTCATATTGGTGAGCTATTGTTTCCCGTGTGTAGATAGCAACAATGAAAATATCATCTGGAAAAACAACCATAACATTTGTGGTGAGTTATAATGTAATATTGGTGACCACACAGGTCAATCCTATTGAGCCCAATGTTTTTTTTAGTGAGCAAAAACTACTCTGCAGCATAGGATAATATATTTTTTATAGTGAACTAAATGTATACCTTTAGTGAGCCAACGACTATATTTAGTGAGCACATAACTCATAATGGCACGCTATCGTTTCTCATATGTTGCAAACCAAAATTTACATAATGTAATCCAATTCAAAAATCTCAAAATTAACTCATCAAAACGCAAAACTAACGAACACAACTTCCAACCTCAAAAACAAAACAGAGATCAAAAAAGTACTATCAAACTTGACGAACAATCCCGTTTTATGAAGATTCAATATCCATAGCGACGTTAAGATCAAACTCAGTCATTCAATAATTGCTAAACATTAAAGCAATCGAAGCAGTGAAAAGCAATCGAAACAGCCAAGACTAATCAAACAATAGGGAGAATGAAAACCGCGATTTTAAAAAATTGAGGAGAATGAATTTTTTTTTTTTAAAAAAAAAAAAGCATAGGCTCGGCAGTTGGATGACTCAAAATCGTTGTTGGTTGGCCCAGGTGGACAACTGGTTGTACGTAATAATTTACGGAAAAATTATTATGCTTATCACGTATCAGCAAAGAAGAGTTTGGACGAGGTGATTAGGGAGGACTTGAAAGTTGTAGGATTGACGGAAGACTGGCTCAGGATAAGAGACTATAGCGGGATCGGATTAAGATCTTAGATCGCAAAAAGATAGTCTTGTAGTTGTCTTCCGGTTGCAACAGGGTATGTTTGGTTGTGATTTTTTCGTATATCGTGTTTGTATGAAGGTAGTACACACATATGATAACAGACATTGTTTGTCTACCTCTATTTGTCAAGGTATAGTACATTCCTCTGCTATGTTATACTTATGTTTACATAGTTATTGTCACCTGATTTATTAGTATTTTTTAATTTATTCTCTGCTGCTTATCCTTAGTTTTTTTTTTTAATTATAAAATGTTTTCATATAATATTTCTTCTATAAAATATTTTCACAAAATCTTATTCTGTGGATCTTTTGAGATCAGCCTATCTACAGTCAGGGATACTAGTAGAGGTAAGATTGCTTACATCTAGATATCCCCAAATTCTGTAAAAATCGGATCCACGCTAAGAGGTGGTGACGGTGTTATCAAGGTTGAGAGAACCGGCCCGGTGATCGAACTGGTCAGCCGAGCGGATGGATGGTTTAACTGGTCCGACCGTTTGAATCGGGGTTGGATCGGTTGACCCGATTTAACGTCAAACCGGATTAGACCGGCACAATCCTGTGAATCTGGAAAAAAAATTTACATATATTCGTTATATTTATAAAAACATAATTAAAAACAAATCTTTTTATTATGAACAAGAGAATTGGGCCAAGTTGACTTTGAAAAGTTTCTTAAATAAAAAACTTATCTAACTCACTGACCTATAAAAAACCACCCACAGGCAACAACAAAAAGAGAAAAAAAAAAACACAATGAAAGATTGATATAAAAAAGCTGAACTGTCGGGGGATACTTCAAAAGTTACAGCAGCCCAAAAGGAAGGAGAGGAGAGAGAGGGTCTGTGAGAGGGAAGCAATGAGATAGGAAAAATCCAGATCTGAATTGAAGAACCACCACTTGCACCGCCAGGCCAAGCAAAAGGCTTCACCACCACAGCCTATAGCTAGCCGGAACCACAGATCGGAGGTCGGGGCAAGGGTCACTGGTGTGCGACTCCTTGCTTTAACCCATTTGGGCTTTTTTTTCATTGATTTTTTTTTGGAACATCGATAATCCGATCTGACCGCCACTCAGCCGATTCAACCGGTGACCGGGTTGGACGGATTTGACCGTTTTCCTCCGGGTTTGACCATAGGACGGTTGGCAAGTGATTCCGGACCGCTTTGTGTAACGGGTCCCAGGCGAACCGGTCGAACCGATCCGATTCTCGTAACGCTGGTTGTTATCACTTGTCGACAAACAAAAGGCATGCAAGCCAAACCACACGCAAGCTACACGCCCCAAAAAAGGAAAAAAATTCAAAAAAAAAACCCGTGAGAGTTAGATCTTTGTACATCGTCTTGAAGTATGTAACTACACACCATAATGCAGTTTCTACATATTACTAATCAGAAATATTTTCAAGTATACTTTTCAAAGACAAGGCAAAACATGCATAAATTTACGTCAACAAACAGCATGCCTAAGAGCAAACTCAGTGGTGAGCTAATTTTTTGGCTCACCGGTGGAGGCCTATCACTACCACATCAACCCTCTCTAATTTTTTGCACCAAATAAAATAATACTCATAAACCCACTTTATAGCACATAATTTTATTTTTAGAATTAAAAAAAGAAAAACTTCTCAAAAAATATTAAAAAAATAAAAAAGCATCCACATGGCCCGTGGGAGCCGGCTCTTCTCCGTGAGGCTCCCCATGAGGCGCTTTGCGTGAGCTGCCCAGTGAAGCTCTTCCCCCACCACTTCCCTCGCGCACGTACCTCTCTTCTCGGGCGAGCAAGGCGCTGCACTTGCTCTAAATGCACTTCCTACCGCAGTCAATCACATTTGATAGAAGGAAATTTACCTAATAGTGTTGTTCAAATTAATACTTTTCAGTTTCATAGCCCTCTTAGTTAGAGGTGTTGTTTTGGTCTGAAACACCTTCTGAGAAGGGCGTTGCTTGTCTGCCGTAAAGACTAAAGTACTCTTAATAAACTCTTTATAATATGGGAGGAAAGTCAACTGAAAAAAGAATTGAGACTTGATAGCTTGCAAAAGAAGAGTCCCATAAAGAAGACACACCTTATTTTCTGAGCTTCTACAAGTCATTCATGGCAGATGAAGAGGTGGGTGCGGATGGATTGTAAACTGCATGTGGGGAAGAAAGGTTGTGTCGGTGTATAAAAGTTGTTATTTTTTTGAAAGATCGACGGAGAATGAAGAGGTTGAGGCAGGTGAGCACTGTGCATATTGTGTGGATGGTGAGCTGTGAAATACTTTTTGTTTGCATTATACACAGGTAAGTGAGTTAATCAGTTGTGTAACTTGTGTATGTCAATTTCAACTTCGAATTGGGGATGTGAAGATTTGGGGGGATTATACTGTTTCTGTACTGTTGATGAAAGGGTAGAGTTTGGGTGTTGAGGCTGGAGATATGAGGTTAGTGTACTTGTGGATAGTTAGGACTTGGATTAAATTGATGTATGCAATTGTTGTGTTCTTGTAGTGCTGAATGTATGATACATGATCCGACAGTACTTGTTTGATACGCATGTGCTCCTGTATGCTAGTTATCTCGGATATATCTTTTAAATAATCCGAGATAAAAATTTCACTAGGGGTAGTTTAGTTCGGCTGTTGATGTGAAATGATTAAGTGGCTAACTCGTAATTGCGTAATGAATAACCCACAAAGTAACAATGGTTAACCCGATAATACGTATTGACTAACCTGGGTAAACCGCTAGAGAAGTTGTAGTTGAACATGTTTAGAGTGATGGTCTATTCTAATAGATGTGTAGAATGCTTGTAATTGATGTGGATAGCTGTAGTTCAGTGGGTGAAGGTGTCAATATCTTCATTTGCATTAGGTAAACCCGTATATGCGTAATGAATAACCGGGGATGTGGTAGTGGTTAACCCGACGATATGTGTTGAATAATCTGGGTTACCTGTTGGGTGGGTAACAATGGATAATAAATTCTTCACAAGACATACCTATGGAAGACAACATCATGTGCTAATTTCAATGCTGACTTGAGTTTGATAATTTGGTGTAACCCGTGTTATTGTTGTATATGAAATTATCATGAGATATGTTAGGGTTTAAAAGTAGTATATATCTAATGTGTGGAGTTGGTGCTGACAAGCATGTGTGTATTTGCAGGTGATTGTTAGTGTACACCACAATGGAAGAACAAAATACCATTGGAAGATCCATCTCACTAAACATGTGTGGAATTACTGCTGACAAAATGCCTGGGTTATTGGTGGGAGATTTTCGTAAAACAACCCAATCATCCCACCAAACATCTGCGAATTAATGGGATGGGGGACCCACGTGATGGTAAATGGAAGTCATGGTGTATTGATGGTGATCATAATAATGAATGGACTCAAATTAGAAGTCAATTTTCCTTCCAAGCAACCACATAAAGACGTGCTCATGTAAAATGAAAGTGTGACATTTAGGTGAAGGTGTAATTTGGTCAGTTGTTACGTTCTGCGGGGAAAAAAAGAAAATCATTCATCATTTACGATCAACTAGGGTGAATGGCATTTGTAAAGCAGTTGCAACTGATTAAACGTACTACACATACATGGACATCCTAGACCGTACTAATTATAGTATTTACGATATGAATCATTACTAGTTCTCACTATGTTGGGGTAGTACGTTAAATTAGAAGTTAATTACAAAAGCACCGAGGTTGGTGGGGGTTAGGCAAAGGTAGGTGATATTGTTTATGAATTTACCCCTACATAAGGTCTCATTTCTCTTATTGTAATACTTAAACCGAAGACCCACATAATTTATGCAATCATTTAAAATATTATCTCAACTTTACTATGCCTAACACTAGTTGTTCTGAACAATCCGTAACCAGCCCTTGGGTGGGTTCAAGGGGATCACTTATGCCCCTGGACAACATCTCCCTCCAAACTTTCATAGACTTCTCTCTGCAGTTGTGGGATGATTTTAATCCAGATGAGTGGAAGAAGTTATGGAACTTTCAGTGTTTGTTGCCCTGTACAGTACCATGTGCTAGTGGCAGTGGTGAATTGATTTCAATCCAGATGATCTCCCTACCACAACCCCCTACTCCAACGGTATTTTGTTCTTCCATTATGATTTACACTAATAATCACCTGTAAATGCACAAATACTTGTCAGCACCAATTCCACCCACTAAATATATATACTTTCACACCCTAACATATCTAATTGTAACTTGTCATACAACGCTAACATGGGTTATAATAAATATCAAACTCAATTCAACACTGACACTAGCACATGGTACTATATTTCCCAAGTTTCTTCTTACATAGTTCATTATTCTGTTACCCGCCCGACAGGTAACTCAGGTTATTCAGCACATATAACTGGGTTAACTATTACTACATCCCCGATTATTCAGTACGCATATACGAGTTTACACAATGCAAATGAAGATATTAACACCGTCACTCACTTAACTACGGCTGTCCACATCAATTGCAAACATTCTACACATCTATTAGAATATACCATCACTCTAAAAATGTTCATCCGCAACTTCTCCAGCGGTTTATTTGGGTTAGTCAATACGTATTATCGGGTTAACCACTCTTACTTTGTGGGTTATTCATTACGCATTTACGGGTTAACTACTTAATCATTTCACATCAACAGCTGAACTAAACTACCCATAGTGTAATTTTTATCCCAAATTATTCAAGAGACATATCCGGGATAACCAGCACAAAGGAGCGCATGCGTGTCAAACAAATACTGTCGGATCACATGTATCATACATTCAGCACCACACGCACACAACAATTGCATACATCAATTTAATCCAAACCCTAACTACCCACAAGTACACTAACCCCACATCTCTAACCTCAACACCCAAACCCTAACCCTTCATCAACAGTACAGAAACAGTATAATCCCCCCAAATCTCCACATGCCCAATTCGAAGTTGAAATTGACACACACAAGTTACACAACTAATTAACTCACTTACCTGTGTACAATACAAATAAGAAGTATTTCACAACTAACCACCCACACAATATGAACAATGCTCGCCTGCCTTAACCTCTTCATTCTCCGTCGATTTTTCAAAAAAATAACAACTTTCATACATCAACACAAGCTCTCTTCCCCACATTCAGTTTATAACCCATCCGCACCCACCTCTTCATCCGTCATTAATGACTTGTAGAGACTTAGAAAATAAGGTGCATCTTCTTTATGGGACTCTTCTTTTGCAAACTATAAAGCTCCAACCCTTTTTTCAGCTGACTTTCCCCTCATATTATAAAGAGTTCATTAATAGCACTTTACTCTTTGCGGACAGACAAGCAATGTCCTCTTTAAAAGATGTTCCAGATCAAAACGGCCACTCTAAGTAAGAAAATGCGAGAAAGTGAAAAGTGTTAATTTGAACAACACTATTAGGTAAATTTTCCTTTGAGAAAGCACATCGCACCATCAATTGACATGGAAGATAAATTCACGGATGCCTTTCCAATAGGAGAGTACAAATACGCATGTCAAAGCCAAATAATGTATTATTCTCAAAGAATGACATTAATATTGACGGGATGAACAACAGCATCATACATGCTTCTCTTTCCACTCAACACCACGATCAAACTGCCAACTAAACAAGCCACAACTACATTGCACAAATAAGATACCCCCACACGCTAAGAAAAAGCATTGCATTTTCACACAATATACAGAAATACACAACAATGGAATCTCAACTACCAAAACTCCTGCTATCGAATCAAAGATGTCCTGGAGAAGGGATGGAAAATCTGGTAATCATTGAGTTGCATCAATTGGGGCTCCCGTTCTAGCTTGTGAGATCCGATTCGCATAAATCGTCACCAACCTCAATTGGGTGCTGTTCAGTCCTTCCAAATAAGGCAGGAATGCTTTCCCGAGCATGATATAGATGTCCACTAGGCAGAATACAACCGTCTGAAACAATAAACGACATCCGAAAGTATCACCGCCAAAAGCCAGACTTGCCAAACAAGTCCTCTGGTTGCTTGTTTGCATGGTTTATCAAAAATATCAGCAGAATGCCCAGAATAGGGCACTGATAATTCCGAGGGGATATACGAGGAGGAACAAAAGGGGGGTCTTCCAACATCAACTGTCCAACATTATATAATACATTTTACGTCCATAATAATGAATGGTAATTACCTTGCGAACATCAGCACTCTGGTTTCCAAATGCATCGAAAAGAGATGGCAAGAAAGAGGGCAACTGTGCCATCAAATCCTCCTGTGACAACCTACCAACAAGCTGAACATACGAACGTGCTTAATCATGACAGTCAAAGAACAAGCACATGTATAACATACAAAATCAAAAGGAAAAACTTTGGGCTAAAGCACGCTTTGAAATGCATCCGGAAAGATTCCCCCAATTTAAGAATCATAATGATAAAACTAGTAATAGCATGGTTCTGATCAGCTAAACTGAGAAAGGGATTCCGATATCATAAATATAGATCCTACTCCATTTTGGATCCCTTTTGAGGAATGGAGACAAATAAACCCCTAATCTATTCCTTGCAGCATATAACAACCTCCACAACTACTTAAGAAGACAATCACTGGCTCTCTTCCATCCAAAGGCTGACATGTTCCAACTTCCCATTGACCCCTGTCCACATTTCCTTCTCTCAATTTCTTATCTGCGTCTCCTATAATTTCCCTCCGACACAATACGGGAGATTTCTGCACAACCAATTGGTTTTCTGACCCTCCCTGTAGTATCGTCATCAGTTGCAGTGATGGAAGGAGAAAGCAGGGCAAAGGAACATAGGCAGGACAAAAGCGAAAAGCAAATATAGAACTCCAGTCAAAGGCTTCACCTAAGAAATTTGGCCCTCTAAGGACAGAGGCCTGGACAGGACTAGAAGGACACAATTAGAATCCCAAATGCATTCGATCAAAAACCATGCAGACTATATTGCAAGATGGAGCACATTCCAATAGATTAAGAGGTTGGACAGATCCAGTGAAACTCAACTAAAACAGGAAGAGACCAAGATTTTTGATTTTTG
>NCQV01116002.1:0-13894 GCA_002740545.1 Lophocereus schottii
TGTTGTAGGCTTTGTTGATGCTAATTATGCTGGTGACCTGGATAGGAGGAGGTCCATATCTGGGTATATCCTCATCATGTGTGCATGTGCTATCCCCTGGAAAGCATCTTTATAGTCTATTGCAGCCTTGTCTACTATAGAAGCTGAGTACATTGCTGCTACTGAAGGGTTGAAGGAAGCTACCTTGCTAACGGGCCTTGTGATAGAGCTCGGAGTCCCACAAGCTCCGACTGTTGCATTTTCTGATAGTCAAAGTGCCATCCACTTGACTAAGAACGATGTCTACCACTTGAAGACCAAGCATATTAGTGTGAAATACCACTATATTAGAGACACAGTTGCTGCAGGTGAAGTAACAGTGAAGAAGGTTCACACATCAGAAAATCCTGCAAACATATTAACCAAGCATCTGCCATTGACTAAGTTCGAGCATTGCTTGGACTTAGTGGGTATTCATAGCCATTAAGTGCCCATCGGGCGTTGCCCCTAGGGAGGGGCGTCACCCTTCGGGGTGCGATGACGGAGTCAGAAAGCAGTAATTAGAGTTTTTGGTCCAAGGTGGAGATTATTGGATTTCGTGGCCCAAAATTCAAGTACCGGCACGGTGGGACCGTGCTACACAAGACATAGGCGTGTCAAGACGAAGGACGACAAGAGGACAGAAGAACGGCACGGGGGTGTCATGCCATATGGCACGGGGTGACCGTGCCACGCGGCACGGTCGTGCCCCATTTCTTCACGCCACCTCTTTCGGAAGGCGGTTAGGGTTCTGTTCAAGGGGGGATTCCACCTTAAAGCTAGGGTTGCACGCTAAGGGGGAAAACCCTACTGTTTTAGACCCTATATAAAGAGGGTCAAGCCTAGGATCTAAATACTCCAGTACTCATACAAATATTGAGAGGTAGAAGTACTTTATGAGAGATTACAATAGTGAGGTTGTAATTCTGCTCTTAGATCAAATCACAGTTGTGATTGTGATCATGTTGTATTCTTCCTGCTCATAGTGAATTGTTCTGGTGCTGTCGCCGTCCGTGGTTTTTTCCCGCATTGGGTTTTCCACGTTAAATATCTTGTCTTCTTATTTCTATTTTCTGTTATTAGTTTGAATTCTGAATCTCTAACTCATCCTATTGCTTCTGCTATTACTGTTGCTCTAATATTATTCCTAATAGGAACATTAGATAATAGTATGTACTTTGGGGTTGTAGAACAACAATAAATAAATCATTTTTATTAATTGTCTCCCTTAGGGTGAGAATTAAGAAGTATCCACAATTACTTATTCGCTTTCTTGATAAAACTCCAAAGGAATCTTAACTAAAATTAAATCATTAATGCAAAGTTCCAAACCAAGGGCGTTACTATATTACTCTCTCGAAAATTCCACGAAGACCGCCCTCAATATCCTCATTATCTATATTACTACCTCTACCCCATCCCTGTACGTCCCGCACTCACTTGGTTCTCACTTTCTTTGCCCAAAGAATTCACCATCGCCATTTACAAAATTTCAACAGCCTGCCTTCAATGTTCGCTATCATCCACCAACCCATATTTTAGTCCATCAAGCACGACTATTATTGTGACTTGTATTGTTTCGATACTATTGAATTTATTTCCTATCCTCACCCTCCTCCTACAATTCCTTAAAACATGGTTTTAAATTCGATGAAGGTCATCATTTTTGGTGACCAAGGCATAACTTTCATATAAATTTTGTAACTCTTTCGCATGATTTCAGCTGATTTTCAATTTAGGGTTTACCACGCCCCAGAATTAGATGGCTTCGATTTTCATTTTTTTTAATAACCAACAATGCTAGTGAGTGTCATTTGCCAATGGACAAAGAGATTGTTTGTATGAGAGACCATTTATGATGTACAAATTAAGCAAGTAGGATGAGTAACTTCATGCAATAGTGAGGAGAGTGAACTGATGTAAGAGTGGGAGAAAATTGTTGGTCGGAAACTAATAGAGTCATTATTGAGCTCTTAGGTGATCGACGAGCACTTGTTGGTGAGTTGCCGAAAGACTATAAGAGAAAGAAATGCTATCAGGGCGAGGTCGAGAGGTTAATAGATCAATTCGGTAAATTAGTTTTTGATTGATTAAGATTCCGCTTAGTGTAAAGTAGAAATGTGAATAATTACCATATTTATTTCTAACTATCATTCTAAGTACTAAGATTAGCAAAGTTGTAGAGAAATTAAGTTAAGTAGGAGAGAATAGTATTCCTAATCCTCTCCCTACTTGACGAGTTTTTTCTAACTCTAATGGTTCCACCTTAATGTCCCTAAAATCATCACACAAAGGTCTCTTTCTTGCCCTTCTTTGGGTGACTAAAGCTAGAGTCACTTGAATCTGCTTGCCTTTTATCTTCTTCACTTTCTGAGGAAAGTTATTCCTCTTGGTTCTACCTATGTGGCCACTGGTTTTCTCAAATTTCTAGACCTTGAAGGATGAAAGTTTTTGGAAACATGATCAATTGTTGGGTAAGGTTTCTCATATTGTTTTGAAGTTGAAGAATGGCATTATCTCTCCTTCTTTAATGGGCTTGTTCAAGCATTAAACGTCTAGGTACAATTTGGGGTCTAGGAAAAGGGAGTTCACGACCACTTGCCTTTGTTTAGGGAAAGATGGAATGATAGCTTAGGCTATTTGTGGAGCTTTGGGGTTCTTTGTAGCTTGGTTGTGTTTGGACACAGATCTTTTTTTTTTTTTAAGCTAGGAATTACAATAGCAAGATAGCATAAAATTGGAGAAGATAAGAAAATTTCAAGAATCAAACTTCAATGCTCTAGAACAAATAAAGCATGTGTGAAGATCCGGATAAAGTTCCAAGGTTTTTGAACAACTAGTTAAGGACCCTGACAATGACAATGATGGTGTGACTTGGCTTAAGGTTTTCACCAACCAAGCCAAACGACTAAGCAATAATTAGCTCAAAGGCTAAGCTGCTTGCAAGTTATCTAAAGGGTCCACTCTAACTCACCACCAGTGAAGGAGAAAGAGAGAGATTTTGAGAGAGTTCAGAAGTTCAAAACTAGTTAAATATTTCATTCAACTAATATAATTATGAAGGAGAGTAGAGGTGCTTTTTATAAGCACTCTCTTAGAATCCCCAGCAACTACATTACATCACAATTGAAATATAGAAGAAACTTTAAAAAATAAAATATTATAAGATTATGCTACAACTTGACACCTATTTTGAGTGTGTAACTAGCCATAAAATGTCAAGATTACATTAGATCTGAAGGCACTCCTCCTAGGAATTATTTAACAAAAGAAACAACTTATAGCTTTATATGTTTCGCCAAAACAGTGATAAAGGCGGCAACTCCCAAAACTGGATAATAGAGAATTCCCTCTAAAATTTGGCCAAATAAAAGGAACCTCTTGTGGTCCTTGAGCTCATCTTTTCAGTATAGTTTTGACATATTTTTACTAGATTTTCATGCCCTAAGACTAAGTAAAATATTCCAAAATCACAAAGGCCCAAAAGCTATAAAGTAAAACAAAAAACATGCTATAGGGTGGCCTTGATACACGAACTAACATCCAGCCATCTTGACTTATTTTTGCTTCTATCAGCTACTCTGACTTTGGAATTGGAAATCAAGCATCTTGAAGTGCCCAATACAAAAGGGCATAAGTCCCTTAAAGTTCACAAGACCTTGAGAAAACTTGCTCAAAGTCGTTATAAGCCCTTCGAGTAAATGTGAGGAGATCTTTATTGAAGAAATGAGTACTGTTAGGCTCTTTCGGGCTACTTCAGATGTCAAGGTAGTAGGTCCTGCTTTAATATTTCCCAAAATGACCAACTATGCCTTTTATCTTTCAATTATGACATCTACTTTATATTTCACCCTATGAATATGCTTGTAACTAGGGCTTTCTTTATGGGCCATAGGGGTTTTAGATCCCAAGTTTAGTTATCTTCAAGTTCATATCATGAGCCATGGGTTCATGCCTCATAGGATCATAAATAGCTTAAGTATAATGTTTAGGTTCTCAATAAGATGTAACTGAGGGTAGAAAGGCACGACGATGTGTAGGAAAATGATTATGTGCGATAAATTTAGATAAAGAATAAGATATACCATAAGACATATCGTAAACAGATGATGAGGAGGGCTTTAAGGAACACCCTTCATTGCATATATAACCTCATAATCAGGCCAACGGTCTTTGCTTACGCTGATGTCGAGTTGCTGGAATTGCATTGTCTATCTTAGCATTTGTGGACCCATCAAAATTTTCATATCTGTGGACCTGTAATTCATTGTCCCCCATATCTAACAAGCATTTGGTTTGATTATCATGCTTCCCATCGCTATCAATCTTACTTTCTTTGTTTAAGGTTGAATTAAGCAACCAGGCTAGCTCATCATCGTCTCTACTATCTAGTGGGTGTCTACTACTTTGACGAATTTGGGTCTGAATAGTAGTGGGCTAGAGGCATTAGTGCAAAGTGGACTGATGGTTTTGTTGTTCAGCTTGACTTGTGTATCAATGGTGTTTCAACACAGTTTAGAACTTTTGTGATTCTTTTGGGAATCTTGAGGAAGTTGTGCCATCGTCCAAGGATTACATGTAGAACAACTCTCAAAAGGGGGTTTTCTCTTCTTTAAGAGCCTCTGACACTCAAGTTAGGGAGAATTTTGGAGAGGTAGTAAGTACAACGCAGCTTATAAAAGTGTTGTTGACCTATGTTTCATGTTGGCAGTTAACAATGACTTGTGGGTTTTAAGACATTCCTCTTAAGGAATCTTACTATGATGTTACATCTTCTTAGATATAGATTATTTTCTGAGTTTATTCGCACTCAAAGATCTTTACTGGTTCCTTGTAGAGTTAAAAGATCTTAGCTAGATCTTTCATTTTATATCAAGTCATGCGGCTGAGTAGTATCTTTAAGGCTTCGATAGACTTAGGTTTTAGTGCGCTTGTGTCTGACCATAGACTTCTCAGTCTTGGTGGCCTAATCCGATCAATTCTCTTTCTAAGGCTTTTGCTAAACAGTTATGCCTAGTGCTTCTTTTAGGGTTAATTTCTACCTAATCACGTGCCCCATGAGGGATTTGAAATTTTAATCCAATCATACCTCAAAGTATAACCAGGTTTAGCCTCTTTATCTCTTTAGGAATTCTTCGCTTTGAACTATAAGTTATCCTAACCTAAAGGCCTTTACCGGGATTAGTTTTATGTACTCTACTTTGATATGATCTTTTTTCCTAAAGAGACTTCACCAAGGTTTTTCTAATGGATTTTTATCCATTTTTTGGGAACAATTTTCCTGTAGCCGAATTTCAAGTTTGGAATTGCATATCATTGACTAATTTATTTTCCCTTCCCTGAGAAATTACTTTGGCATCCACTTGATAGTAGCTTAAGCTTGCCTTAATTGAGTCTCTTTTCTTCTTCTCTCCAATTTCCATGCCAGTAATAATGGCTAGTTTAGTTTTGGGGTTTTTTCGATTGGACATCGTGTCTGTTGAGGTTTTCTTCTCCAACCTTATAACACTTCTTGCCTTAATCTTGACTATAAATTCAATCTTTCGGGTTCAATTTTTTGAATAAATTTCGTAACCCTTTTCAAACTTCTCAAAGAAGTGTCTACTTGCTCCACTATTTTGCATTTTATGAAGCTTTTCTAGCCTGTTTTTCACATCTTTCTTCTCCCTTTACCATTTCTACATGTCAATGGATTATAATAATTAGGACTGGAGGTCCATTTGGACCTACTAAGGTATCCTTCTCGTCACTCCCAAGTCCTATCCGAGAAATTAACCAATTTTGGTACTTGAGATAATATGAAGGAAGTCAACAGTAAAGTGAACAAGAGGGGAAATGAGGCATGTATCTTCTAGATCAGTGCCCTCGATAACTTTTAGTTCTTTAGCTTTACTAGAGAGGTAATATTTATGACGCTTTAAGGGCTAGCATAATGGAAGACTCGTCTTGCTTCAGGACATATGTCCAGGTCACGTAAGGCATTTTTCTCCCAGCCTTTCCTAGTTTATGGGGAAATCTTTGATGACATTGTGGGCATCCTGCTTAAGACCCTCTAGGATTTAAGGCTTTAGCTGATGTTTCACACCCTCCTCCTAATTTCCTTTTCGTTCTCTTTATTCTTATCCACTTGCCCCTACACAAGCCCCAGAGCTATCTCTCTAGGGGTGGTTTCTACTTTAACTTAGGTAGGAATATCTATGATACCTCCTAAAGATAGCTCTACAGGATGACAATGGATGACAATGGAATCAATAGGGTTGCACATGGTGAAGACAGTGAGATTGATAACTCTCACCCACAGGGTTTTTGCTACAAGAAGACATTTACTCTTTATCTAGGTCTACCACATTCTCTTCTAGCACTATAGGATTTATCCACTACGGAGAGGAGGATCTGGAAAAGTATGAGAAGAGAACTAAGAGGCTCTGCTAGAGGTGGAGGAAGGGGAGAAAAGAGAACAAGAGAAGAGAATGGCAAAGAGAGTCTTAGCAAGGCTCAAGAGGGAATGAGATAAGAGAGAAAGAAAAACAATTATTTCACACAGAGTTGACACTAAAACAAAGAGACCTTCCTTCCTAGCAATGCAATTCCTGGCATATGCGTGCCCTGCTTAGTCAAGTTGCTCTTAGGGCTTTAAATAGTTTGAAAAGTAGAGGTTATTGGATGCTGATGGTCTTGTTCTTGTTCTTATTCTTTTTCTTCACTTCCTTTTCTTCTTCTTATCTTTATGTATTTTATTTTTGGTTTTCCTTGTATTATGGATCCTAGCAATTTTGCACATGTAGTAGATTTTGATCAATGAATGAAAAAATCATTTCTTTTGTTTTTCATGTGTGTGTTTTATGTTAGTCTTTGTTTACTACGTACAGCTTTCTCTTTTTTGCTCAAATATTAAGTTACAATAGCAACTCCTTAGGTTTTCTTATGATTTTGTAAAGATCTTTCCATTAAAGAGCTAATGCACTTCAAAATTTGCACAACATATATTTTATGGGTTTTTAGTTTTTGCTGTGGCATCTATAGGCCTGTGATATATTTACATCTAAGAATTTTATGGTTAATACCAATGCTTCGTTTTCTACACATAATCTAAGCTTTCCAACTTCTCTTACTCTTATGGAAGTAGTTTTTTAGTTATAGAAGCTCCACAGCTTTGAATCAGAGCTTAAATACATTTCCTATCTTATAGAAAAAGAATGGCCAATTAATTTACCTGACTACCAGGAATTTAAACTATAAGTTGTATCCATTTAATATAGTTTTATCAATTTTAAGTGTTATGTGTCTCATTCAGCAGAATTCTGATTCCTCTCAAGTCTTAATTCATTCCTATTAGGTTTCTATCATTAAACTCATAGTAAAATTTCCTTACTAAATCTTAGGACATTTACTCCTCATAAATCTTATCTAATGTATCTAAATCTAGTGACCTATCTCAAGAGTTTTCTCCTGCTATCTCACACAATTATCTTATTAACACTCATATTAAATGGTTCATAATACAAAATAAAGCATGAGGGAATTTAAAACGTGCTTTATTGTTCCTACTAAACTTTATTAACCCCAGCGACATGCAAAATTCTTACATTGGTTAACAAGTTGCTTAGCCTTTCATGAAACATGAATATCTTGTAATACGCTACCTAAAGGGGGCAGGTGTGTCACCACTGTGGATGTCTAACTGGGGACATGCACAAGGTTATTTTTACACCCTAAATCTTAATTAACCTATTAATAGCCGATGTCAACGGAAGCTCGTAACAAAAATATAACTAAAGTCGCCAGGGTAGTTTAACAACATGCATTTACATACATATTTAGACCAAATCCATAATAGTCATACATAATTACATACAAAATATATCCATACTGAATTTATTAAACATGATTTGTAGCATAAACACATAATAGGGCTTGCATTCCCAACATGGCTCTCCAAAATGATTTAACAACCAGCTAGCCTTCTTAATGCTCTGGTGTCCCCCTTTAGCATTCAAAAGCCTAAAAAATGGTCAGATAATGAGCTTCCTAAACCCAGTGAATAACCCTTACTGTCCCCCTTATTTCATTTTGCACATTATCTAGTTTACACATAAGCACATAATATGTATTACATCCAAAATGAGAACATTAGCCCACAACTTATGGAATACAACACAAGAACATGATCATGCTTCAGAAATTGAAAATAGAGACTCATATCCTTCATATCTATCATGATCATGAACTCACAAAACACACATATACACATATACACACACATATGTCATGAGGTCGGTAATTAGACTAGCTTAGCCATACATGTCCCATACTAGGTATGATTCGAAAACCTTGTTTTCACTTAAGCCTCTAAACAAACTCTGCTGTTAGTGTATTCATCAAATTGTCCCATACGAACCATGTCTTTTGGGCTCCTAGTCATCACCGGATTTTAAAAGAAAGTAGAGTCTACTAAATCAAACTAATGGCCTGTCCATGACCATAATAACACATACGTAAAAGCATAGTTCTAACAAAGGTTCAAATACCAGCTATAAACACATAATATAATTCTTTAAGCATCCTTATCAATTACCCATAGAGTGAAAATCAATCACAATCTCACAAATACCATTAAGATAATACAAATCCAAGTTCAAATCCAAATTCACAATGTATCACACTATCTTATACTAGCAAGGTTCTTTAACTTCAGGAAATACACCCATGACCTATGCAAAGAACTGTCACAAAATACAAGGGCTTCAAACGCATCCTCGCGGATCGGGTGAGGCATACTCAAGGTACTAACCAGGGACCCAATGGTCTACAGTACATAGAAGCCTTCAAATCATAAACTATGGATCACATTCATATCATAGAGTACTAGGGACCCCCAAAACTCCTAAATAATACAAACTAAGGAGTCCATTGGTAGGCCGAATAACGCCCACTCAAGATACCAACGAGCAACCCACATAACTCCCAAATAACACAAACTGAGGAATCAATTGGCAAACTAGGTAGTATCCACTCAAGGTGCCAACCAACAATCCACGTAAATCCCAAATAACACAAACTGAGGAAGCAACTGATGGACTAAGCGGTGGCCACTTAAGGTACCAACCAATGACCCGTACTGCTCCAAACACAAAGATAGCTACTTCTATGGCCATAACTCTTAGAACGCGACTGTAATAGTCCTAGGTAAGACATGACTTCTTTCCCCAAAAACAAAATTTAGTTATATTACAATTATATTTCCATAGCTTATTATTTCCAAAGAAATTGTTACTCACAACTTATACTAAAATATAACCAACCCAAGGCATAATCCAACTCCAAACAATTTACACAAAACCTCGTCAAATTAAGGCATAATTCCACCCAAAATGATTCTCACATATTTCTCATAAACCATCAGAATACCTGACTATTTTAAGGCTCAAAATCATCCCCAACATAATCAATATACAATTTATGCAAATGAATAACCCATAATTACACCAAATAGGACGTTCTCACTCAAAACTTCATAACTCAAAGAATAAACATCCATAATTCATGAAACTTTGCTTTAAAATATCAAATATTATGGATAATGTAGCATAAAATTTTAAGAATTTGTTTCTTAGCCAATCCTCCACAAAAAATTGAAATGGTGCATGAAAATTACGTATTAAAAAGTTGGCGATTCCAATAAAAATTCTATAAGTCATAAAGTACACTTCTAACATTCATGCAAATTTGTAAAAAATTTACAAGCAACTTAGAGAACTTATAGTAAAATTTTTAGAATATTTGGTCAAGCCAATAAGTACCAAAAATTGAAACCACAGCCAAAATTAGGCACTAAAATAGGACAATTTCAATCAAAATTCATAAATCATAAAATACACATCCAAAATTTATGAAAAGTTATAGAAAATTTCCAAATAATATGAAGAGCCTATAGTAAAATTTTTGGAGTTTTTTACATAGTCATTAATTTCCAAAAATTCAAAGAGCGGGGAAAACTGTCAAAAATGTGAAAATAAAATCCCTTTTTCCCCATTTGAATTATCTTGAGTCACATACTCAAGCAATGTATTCATATCTTACCACATATAAATTGAAATTCATCACACAACCTTCAAATTCACATCATCCACGTAATTCAATAATCATAAATAACCATAAAATTTCTAGTGGTGGGAATCTAACAAATGGAATTAAGCTCTAATGTATTAAACTCAAAAAAATTCAAATTCATAGCTTTATCCTTCAATTAGTTTGTCAAATTCAAGCATATACTATCAAAATAATCTTCCTCTAATCAATCTTAGGGTTACAGAAAAGCAAAAATTGTTCATCTTTATTCTCTAAACCCGCTCAATTCCTCCTTCTTCCTCTCCTCCTCCTTCTTCTTCCTCTACTCTGCCTTCCTCTTCTCTTTCTTCCTCTACTTTGTGCATCATGTGTGTGTGTTGTATGGATTAGTGTGGGCCAAACCCTCTTTTATGTTAAAAAGAATTCTCACCCCTCCCTTTTCTTTTTTTTATTCGCCCCTTTTTCCTCTTTTTTTTTTTGGCCAGCATAATTGTCCACTTTCTTCTTCTTTTTTTTCTTTTGGTTGGCTAGGTTGCAATCATCTACTAATAAGGCACACTTCTAGTTATTCCCTAAACATAATAATGCTATATTAATTTAAGCACAAATATATGTCCAAAATAACACATGTGAAATATACATAAATCATACATTGTCATATAAGTCAAAATTCGTAACTAAAATTCTGGGGTGTTACATGTCTTGTATTGGAAATTCATGTATAATAGCATTTGAGATTGTTCGCATGCCAAGTATTTGAACCTCTTTGCTCCCCGAATTTTGTAGGTACCTGGAAATATCTCCTCTTTTATATTGTATTGTCCTTCCCAATTTGGTCCTAACTTCTCTAGCTGCTTTCTAACTGCTTCTATACTTCTGTTGGATATCCTGGTGATCCTAACTTTGTATAGCTATGCCCTTATTGCAATTTATTCCCACACTTCTAGCAGTAAATCCACAGCTTGAATCTATGCCCTGTTGTTATGTGATGACTCATACCTTTTAATCCTTGCACTTGTGTCACCAACTTCTAAGGGTTCTGCACCATATCGAATCATGAAGAATGTATAACATGTGGAAGTCTTCATAGTTATCCTTAACGATGATAGGATTCTAAATCTATCCAAGTTCTGTTAGCATCCTCAGTCTTTTTCCTCAAGGCTTGGATTATCTACTTATTAGTAGCTTCTGCCTATCCATTAGCCTGAGGTCTAGTGACTGAGGTGTTGTGGAGGGAAATTCCTAGCTTCTCATGGTATTCCTTCATCATTTTGTCAACAAATAGCTTTGCATTAACTACGATGATGGATCTAGGAAGTTCATACCTTGTTATCACATATGTCCATATAAAGTCTATGACTTGATGTCTATGATACTAGCCATTGGATTAAGTTTCATCAACTTTATGAAGTATTCTAGCATTACCAGTAGGTGCTTCCTTTGTTTTGTGGCCTTTCTGAAAAGGGATCTAGGATGTCCATGCCCCATTTGATAAAGGGAATAGATCCACAGTTGCAAAGAGATTAGTTGTGAGTGCATATATCTTTGGAGACTAGAGGCATTTGTCACATTTCTTGACATAGTCTGGTGCATCTCTAAGTAAGGCAAGCCAATAAAATCATGCTCTCAACACTTTCATGCTAGCACTCTATCCCCTATGTAATCCACAATCTCTCTCATGCATATCTTCAAGGATGTATTCTTTTCTTTCATTAGTCACACATTTTAATAGGGGTCTTATATATCTTCTTTTTGTATAGTCCATTTTAGAACAAGCAGTTTCATACTATCCTTCTTTGTAGCTCTTTAGATTTTTTTGGGTTATTTGGGAGGTTTTACTTTCCGGATAATATTGATCAATGCCATCCAGATATTCTTCATCGGTGCCATCTAGGAGTTATCAACATCTGTTACACATCTCTTTCAAGTTTATGCTTTTGTGTCTCACAACTTCCCAAAAGACTGATCATGTAGAGTTAATTTGTGTTGAAATTACCAGCCTACTTAGTGCATTCGTATAATGGTTATAAAATCTCGCTATATGATTTATCTCAAACTATAGGAAGTCCTTAATGAGTTCTTTGACCTTGGCTAGGTATTTAACTATATGGCTCTCTTTAGCTTAAAACTCTCCTATAATCTTATTGACCACTGATTGTGAGTCACTATAAACTCTAAAATCATTGGCCTATAGGGTCTTACATATCCCCAACCCAGTAATAATGACATCATGTTTTACCTCATTATTTGTGGCTTGGAATACAAACTTCAAGACATACTCAAATTTCTTCTCTTCTATAGAGATTATGAATAATCCAACACTGGAACCATTCTTTATGGACCATCTACTTAGACTATCCACCAGTATGGTTTTAGGTCCAACGCTTTGTCCTTGAACCTACACTTAGCTAGGAAGTCTAGTAGGACGTGAGCCTTGATTGTTGTTCTAGTTCTATGGGCATGTTCTTTTTGTTGGTAAATTAGGGTTGGTAAAAAGGTGAAGTTAGCTGAGATAAGTTGAAGTGGATATTTTTTATTGAAGTGGGTTAAAATAGGTTGAAGTAGATTGAAACGAGTTGAAGTGAGTTGAAATTGGTGTATTTTTTGAAGTTAGTTAAAATAGTGAGAATAAAATTTTGAAGAAGGTGGGTTGAAGTTCGTTGAAATGGGTTGAAGTAGGTTAAAGTAGGTTAAAGTTGGTATTTTTTATTGAAGTGGGTTAAAGTGAGTTGAAGTAGGTTAATATTGGTAAATTGGAAAAGACCAATGAAAAGAACAGGCCTTATATAGACTGTATTTTATGTTAAATCTTAATAGCTCCACTACCTACAGTAATAGTCTCCTTGAACAGTCATACTTTCGCGTCACCTTCTTTAGTTGCAGATCTGTGAAAACCTTAATTAGATGTGCTTCAAAGGAGGGTCCCAACGTTTTTGCTGTTGTGATAAGGGCCAAGTGCCATTTCTCTATATTTGGGCAATTGAGCTTTGGATCTGTTAGGGACATGACTGACAAAGTGGATGGGAATTTGTTTCCTGTCTTCTTTTTTTAGTAGGACAATATTTACGCCAGCTTTTAATGCTAACAAGTACATGTAAAGATCATCATTAAGGCTTGGGCCAAATAGGAAGGTATCTCAGATAGATACTGTTTGAGTTGCTTGAAAACTTCTTCTATGACTTCAATCCACCTAAAGTCTTTGATTGACCTACGACACTTGAAGAATAAGAGGCACTTTGTGTAGAATTAGAAACAGATCTTCCTAGGGCCGCCTTACAGCTGGTTAATTTTCAAAGTTCTTTCACTGTTCTGGGGCTTTGCATATCTCTTTACCTCTTTAGGATTTTCCACAATTCATATTTGACTTGAGGAATAGGAAGCATACTTTCTGGAATTCAACTTCATTCAAAACCTGCTCAGAGTATTAAAAGTCTCATCCTAATTTAAAACGTGTTGATCTGTAGTCTTAGGCTTGACAAGCATATCATCGATGTACACCTCTACGTTTCTGCCAATATGCCCATTAAAGAGCTTGTGGACTTTTTTAGCCAGAATTGCATAGCTGTTTTTATAACCGTATAACCATTGGTATGTAATGAAGGTCATATATTTTTGATCTTACCCGCACATGGCTATCTAGTGAATACTAGGGTAGGCATCCACGAACATGAGGTAATCATGACCACTCATTGAATCAACTAGTTGGCTAATCTTGGGAAGTATAGACACTGAATTTTGACTTATGTTTTATTAATATGTTTTTTTATAAAAATAAAAAATAAAAAATTTAAAATTAATAAAAGCTTAA
>NCQV01116007.1:0-10500 GCA_002740545.1 Lophocereus schottii
TCCATTCTTTGCCTTTTAGTAATTACAAAGTGAAGGAAGAAAATCAAAACCAAAATGAAGCAAGGAAGTACATTCTTTGTGATCAATTGTATGCAAAAGAGAACTTCGTTACATTGTAGCCGTGGTTAAGCTTTACAAGTAGACATTGTAGCCATAGTTAAGTTTTACATGTTGAGAACAAAGCAAGTTTCACATGTACGTTCATGTACACATCAAAAAGTTGCTACCTAACATGTACATTGATGTACAAATCACCAAAAAGATAGGTAATGAAGCTTGAAAATCTTGTATTTGGCTACAATGTAAAAAGAATCAAAAACTCTAACTGAAGTTGGATTACTGATGTAAGACAACATATGACTTGTTAGGGAACAGAACTGTTCTCATTCTTCCAGATCTCCTTAGAGGCTGAGCTTGTGAAGTTGATGCGCCAGCAGCAGTTACAGTTGATGCATGCCCTGAATTTGCTCTTCTGACATTCAACTTGGGCCTGCAAGACAGAGAAGGCTGAGATGGAGGGGTAGATGGAGTATTTGCAGTCTTTGGCAGCTTAACCCTCACTTTGAAGTTTCTTTCTCTAAGAGAATCCATTACAGTGGTAGACTTAGAGGGTTTAGCTCTTATAGTTTGAGGGGGAAGGATGGCTAATAGAAGAGATGCAGATACTTTAGAATGAGAAGCAGGTATGAGCTAAGGTAAGGAGGAGGTGTGAGCTGAGCAGAAGTTATGGGTTGGGTAGAAGCTGTGGGGTGAGAGGAAGCTATGGCTTGAAAATTAGCTATAGGGTGACCAATTTTGACTTTATTCTTGGACTTGGGTTGGGATCTAGGGTTTGTTATGGTTGAGGGTTGAACAATAGCTGTGGTAGTTGTTGCTTGTCCTTGTTAGCTTGATTTTGACCTTTTGATCTAAAAACAGAAACAAAGAAATAGTTAAACACATTTTAAATAATGCATAGCTCATAATTATATTAATATATAAATTAAGGAATGGTTCAACCTTCAGCCTAGGCTTTCTTTGGTTGCATGTCTTCTAGTTATGGCCTTCACCCCCAGAGGTTGAATAATGCACTTTCACACGACACTTAGAAACTTCTACAACTTGCGTTGTAGTTGTTCCCTCAGGTTCTAACTGTCTTTTGAATTTGAGGTTGCCTTTCTTCTTAGTGGGAAATACAGGGGCTTTGATACCAACTCTTGGTGCCTGCTCCCACATGTCTTCTCCATTAATAGGGATAAGAGTGTGTCCATATGTAATTCTCAAATACTCAATCCTATAACAGTCATAGACAAAGTTCAATGGGTTTAGTCTCTCTTCCCTCATCACTACCAAAGAATGAGGGCAGGGATTCCACTTAATTCCCAGCCTTAACAATTGCATTATGCTTGATTCAAGTTCACAACAAAGCTTTTAGTGCTATGTTCCACACTATAAAACCCATTTTTTGTCCTTAATCCCTACCAATATCTTGCCCTATCTTTCAATTTTCCTTGTTTGATAATGATCCTAGGGCATATGGAGTCTTTTAACTTGGCAGCGCAACTATCTCTTTGTGCCACTCTGTTCATGATAGCTTTGAAGATTTCTCTAAGCATAGACAATATGGGTAAGTATATAGCTTCTACAATAGACCCATTGAAGATTTCTGCTATATTATTGTCAATTGAATCACATTTAGCATGTGGTTTAAAGTATAATTTGCAGAAATGCCTTAGTATCTTTCTTTTCTTAAAATTTCCAAGCCTTAGCATCTAAATCTTGCATTTTCTTCATGTGTCTTTTTGAAATGCACTTCATTTGTAGATTTAGCAATCTTTCAAAATATTTTCCTATAAATCACACCCCTCCACTGATTTCTTAAATTAGCATATATATGCCTAGCACACATTCTGTGTTTAGCTCTAGATAGAAGATTTTGTACACTTTCAACAAGCCCCTACAAGACAAAGAAGCAGTTAATATACCTAAAACACATTAGCAGAAATGAGAACAAAATAACAAACATACATCAACAGAAATATATACCTTTCACTGATCTGAATCAGATTCCAATATGTGCTATCTCCAATCTCAAGATCTATCTGTAGCAATGCAATGAACCACTCCCAGAGCTCTCTTTTCTTACTCTAAGCCACACCCCATGCTATTGGGTACATCTGGTTGTTAACATTCCTTATTTTTGTTGTGGTCCCAGGATTTTGCTTATAAACTTCATACAAATAATTCCTTATTTGTCCAAATTGAGCCTTATAATTACCAATTATTGTAGTCAAAGCCCCTACCCTAACCCTAGTACATATGGACAAGGTAGCATTGTAATTTTGGTCTTTCTCAATATGGCCTTTCAACTCCCTTGACCTTAAATCAGGCTGCAATTTAAATATCTCAGTGTAGTACTCAATTAACTAACTGGTTGGCATATACCTACTCTCTTGCATAAAGGACAAAGGAATACAATTGTAAGGATTCTTCATTTTGGTTAGTTGAAATGATAACTTATTCTTGCATTTTGATGTCCACATACTACACTTACAACCTTCACCCAAGCAATGACATTGAAATCTAATTGTATCACTTTTTACAATCTTCAAATCATAGCCCTTTAATATCTAATAGTTGTCAAAAGCTTGCCTCAACTGTTTCTTATCCCTAAACCTCATCTCAATATATAAATCACATTTGTCAAGACATGGCCCAAGGTATCTAGGGAACTTCTCTCTCTTTTTCCTCTTTCCCTTTTTATCACCTTCTATAGCATCCTCCCTACCATCATCACTTAGGCTATCAGCATTATCAGAATCCTGATAATATTCATCACCTCCTTCAGCATTTAATTTAAGCTCATGTTCAGCATTTACATCATCCTCCTACTCTCATGTCCTACATTACCTCTCATATTCTCTACCTCAGTGGTAATTGCCTCTTTGGTTGCCTTTTTTTTCCTCTCCCTAACATCTATGAATTCAGGGTCATCGTCATTAGAATTGGACCACCCATCACTGTCATATTTGTTAGCACAGTCTAACACATCTGAAAAATATGTCTTCTCATCCAACACTCCCTTGCCCTTGTCAATTGCATCATCACTATGCTCAACACAAATAGAGACAGAACCACTCTCTAAGCATAATTTAATCAACTTCCTAAGATCTTTATCACCTTGAAAGGGAATTAGACTATCCTCAAAAGGGACACTACGCCTACTAAAATACATTTCTTTTATGCTTTCTTTAGAATAGCCTAAGTTCACCACTCTTTTCTTAATGCCATATACACTCGTATAATCAGGGTCCATATACACATCAGATACTTCTGACTCGGTATATAATATGTGGGCACTCTATCAAATGATCCACCATGAAAGATACGAAGACAAGCACTTGCAGGATTTGACATTCTGCACATATATTTTCAAAATTAAAGGAATTAATAATTTTATGTGTAATTTCACCTAAACAGAGCACTAGGGTTTAAAGCATCACAAACTCCACCTTTACCAACATCAAGCAACACATGTAGAGTACAATTTCGCAAAATTTCAATTCCACTGATTTAATCAACACAGACCCCATGCACTCAAATTTCATGGATTTTTTTAAAATTAAAAGTACACAATGCTTACCTGATGATGAAGTTTATCAACAACACCAATTCGTTCTCTTAAACTTCGGTTACAATCGAACACTTTCTTTGCTTCAAATTGATGCTTCTTTGCCTTTGTGGATTTCTAGGGTTTAAAAGGGCAAGAGTTCGGAAGGATGGGGAAGAAGAGCATCTGAGAGCCGTGGGAGACTCGGGGGGTTAGGAGTAATTAAGATTTTTGATTTATTTTCCATTTATTTTTCAAGCCCCACAAATACAAACTTTTCACTTCCATCGATAAAACACTCTCTTACCTGCTACAACCAGTCAAAGTGGCAAAATTGACTCTAATAATAGAGTTAGGTGACATGGTACAAAGTTAATTCGATGGCAGTTTTGACCAAATTAAAAAGTTTGATGGCAGTTTTGGCTAAGCACTCGAACATATGAAGTCAATCTTTAATTTATAATTATAATAATATACATATGCTCAAGAAGTTGCACAAAAAAAGTGAAAATCTTCATGATGACAATGCTCAAAATACGTGTCTAGGTTCTTCTATTAGTATTTTGATGATTTATAGCTTGGTTTTCTTTAATACATGTCAAATATTGTATAACTACCGCCAATTAAAACTTATAAAATTAACAATATTAGAGGTATATAGTACAATTGAAGTCGGTTGCCCCTAATATGTGTAAGTTGAAGAACATAGATAGCTTATTTGTCAAAAAAAACGAGCCGCTTGCCAAACACTTGAAAAGCAATGTACAACATTTAATGTACACTAACTCCATACCGTAACCTGTATCAAATAGTAATCCAATAAATAAGTTTATCAAAATAAGTTAAGTTCAACTCAGCAAAAAAATAAGTTTAATTTAGCGAAAAGTAAGTTTGATTATATTCATTTAGCAAAAATAAGTTCAATTGTGCTTAATAAAATTCAATTGAAAATAACAGGCCTAAGTCACAACAATAGAACATAGCCAAATAAAACATTAATGTCAACATTAAAGAATCACAAAAATAATAAGTAAATAAATACATAAGATAAATCAAGGCCTGCTGGCAAAGACTCACACTCATACCAAAAAGTAATCCAATAAATAGGCAAAGCGAATTGATCACTCATCCTATTCCCAATCTTTGAAAACTTTTTCCTTAAAAAAAATTGGTAATCTGTATTAGCAAATGAAAATGCAATCTACTAAGGGAAAAAAAGAAAGAAAGAAAATGCAAGCTATGAATGTGTAGCTAAGTGAGGCAGGCGAGAATATCCAAATATGTAAATATTGAGGTAATATGTGAAGATTCAGGCTTTAAATCAAACTTAATTCCTCGAACATGGAATGATATAGTATCTCTTTCTTTTCAAAACACATTTGATCCGCTGATATTCGATATAAAAAAAGATATTCAAAACTCATTAAAAAAAGGAGAAAAAAGTTGAAAAAAAGTTACTGAGATAATTAACATAGAAATCCAAAAGTACAAAACAAATATCCTACCAACTCATCTATGCAACTCAATATAGTCATTAATCACAGCATGCTGTCACTCAGCCAATAGCATATTGATGTTTAATCATTAAAAAAAGCATTATACAAAAGTAAAAACTCATTAATGAAAGCATATGGATCATAATAATTGTCTAACTCACCTATGTCAGTGCATGCCCCTTCATACGTCTTGTCACTCTATCACTCTCTATCTTTTCTAGTTTACTACCCCCGCCATGACCTTTGGTATGCCGCCTCCAACTGAAAAACAAAAGTCATAGGCAATTGTTGAGGGATGGGATAGAATCGTGAGGGAGTTTGAATTGTAAATTTGTAACTGCTAGATTTCTTTTATCCAATCGAATATTATAACTGCTAGAGTTCCTTTATCTCTTTTGTTTCTTTAAATTAAACATTAAATTTTTGAGTAGATTTTTAGCGAGATTGCAAAAAAATTATAGGGATAGAGGAGGGAAGCCCTTAGAACCATCATCATTCTGCTATTTGTAATAATATAGATAGATAGACATTATTAAGCATTGCTTTTCAATCTTTGTTTGAAATTTGTCTCTTCAATTATGAGATTTGCAAATTTTGTTATCTAATTCATTCTATAATTGTGTTGGAATTCTTTTGTGTTATGTTGGCTTTGTTTTGTTTTATTGTTACTATGTTTGTTGCTTTTAGAATAACCTAAAGGTAGCACAAAGGCTTCCCAATAACATTCGATGATTCAAATATAGTCTTTTTTGTCAAATTAATATCTTATTCATGAAATCTACATTAGACCAATAGGTTCAAATTCCAAGGAAGAATATAGTGAATATATGAATCTCTTTTTCATGTTGTACTATAGAAAAACAAACAATTAACATGAGAAGCTGAATATTCAATGTGTGCCAAGTCAAATTTTTTCGAGCTAAGATTTCATTTTCATAGCAAACATTGTACTTTATTTTAATTGGATTTACATTATAAATATTGGAGGACTTATTATCATTTAATGAATTTAGCCCCTTTTTCTTGAAAAACAAAAACAATTGAAGATTAAAGTTTATATAGTAATATAAGTGCTAGCATATGTCGTCGTGATATCGTCGTCTTGGGTATGCAAGAATATTGTACACCCATACGACCCAAGTCCAAAGCGCACAGTAAATGATGCAGAGCTTAACCAAAAAAAAAAAAATGATTCGGAGCCTTCATAATTTAGGCGAAAAAAGGGCATTGGTTAGGAGTTCAGTTTTTATTATTAAGGTCTCAGGTTCAAAGCTCATTAGCAACAGATCATTTTTTACACTTTTACCATCTTTTTTTCTTTTTTTCCCCAATAATTTGCTTTTTTTAAAAAAATCTATTAGCCAAAGTCAACAAAAATTTTCATTTGTTTACGAAAAGATGCACACAATAATAACTCTCAGTATAGATCCCGTTTTTATGTTATTCGGGCACAAAAAGATGCACACATTTTATTAAAAAAAATAATTTATTGTTCACAAAAAAATTAACTTATTGTTCACAAAATTGAACCTTATTATTCACAAAATAGAACTTCTCTACTACCACTTGTTTACGAAGGAGTTCTACATTGTCCACTAAAAAATTTAAAATATTGATTATTAAAATCTAAAAACTTTTGTCTCCAAAGAGGTTTCAATTGTTCACAAATCATCCTTCTTGTTCACAAAAACTTAATCAATTGTTGAAAAAATCTTAGTATATTGTTCACAAAATAGGCACCTATTATTCACAAAATATAACTTATGATAAATAATATTGTTCACAAAATTACAACAAATACTAAGATTAAAAATTGAGGGATAAAATGATTTAAAAAATAAGCTAAATAATATTATCAATAAAAAAAAGAAAGTTGTAATGTTCACATAAAATTTACTTGTTCACAAAAACTTAATCCATTGTTCATAAAAGGTTAATATATTGTTCACAAAAACTTAATCTATTGTTCAAGAAACTATTTCAAGTCAAGACATTTCTCAAAAACTTAACATACTTTTCACAAAAGGTTAATGCATTTTTCACAAAAAAATTCAATGTATTATTCCCAAAAGTGTTCTGAGTCAAGACGCCCGAACAGAAGCATCAACGATTTATAATGACTATTACAACTTGAAATTATCCAAACCTTTTTAATAAAAATCGGATTGTTTCCTTTGATAAATTTGCATTGGTAGAGGTTCCCTCGTGTAATTAAGACATTTCTCAAAAACATAACCCACTATTTACAAAATCTATTGTTCACAAAAGTGTTTTCGAGTCAAGACATTCAAAGAAAAGCATCAGCAATTTATAATGATTATTACTGTAACACCTCATTATTTAATCATGTTTAATGTTTCTAATCTTGTATTAGTCACATGATAATGATCATTTATCAAAGCAGTGGGCCACACGACATTTAAGGTACGATAAAGAACATGCATAAATCAAGCAATTTATATGATCGTGACCTTTTAGAAATAAAATTTAATTGCAAATAATTATGTACAGATATATATTTGCACACAAGAATGCATATGCACCTGAATAACACTAGAAATGAACAGAACCAATTTAATTTCTCAATAAGGAAGTAAATTATATAAAAAAATAAAATAAAATCATAAAAATAATCCAATTAATTATAACCAAATGCATGGTCAAGAAATGGACCATATGACAATTTAGATAAAGCAATAAGATCAAATTTAGTTTGATATGACAAAAAGAAATTAAAAAAAAGAGAAAAGAAGGAAAATATGCGGATTAAACATTATTCATTTGGATGGTTATATATTTAAGCATGTGAATAAAATTTTCCAATAAGTTTAAATTAAATTTAATAAGATAAAAATTAAAAGCAAAAAAAAAGTAAAGAAAGGGAAGAAAAGGGGGTGCACAGCTAATGAAGGGAAATGGAGGAGCTGTTTTTAGGCTATGTTCAAAAAGGGCTTGTGAATTAACTCATCTCATCTCCTCTATTACTTACTCTTCTCATCTCTTCCTCTGAAGTCAGCCACCACCGGGACCAAGCCCTGGATGCCACCTCGTCACCATGCTGCTGTCTTCAAGAACCACCACGTACTACCCTTGCTTCTCTTCTCATCTCTTCCTCCCAAAGGTAGCAAGCTTGCCCCCCTTTTCCATCAAGATTTAAATTTAATTTAAATATCAAATGCAATTAAATTCTTTGAGTAATTGCATTAGAAATTGAGTCTGGTAAATAAAGCATGCTCTATTAAGGAACTAAGTTTGTACATTGGTTAATTTGAGAGTAAAGTACCTAATAGAGAGTTCACACCCTTTGTGAAAGTGAAGTCTTTTGAAGCCTTATGATTACAAAAAAATATGTGAACCAATTGAGTAAAGATTACACAAGTGCACTATTGGGATTTAATTTGGTTAAGAAGGTTCGAAATGATAGCACAAATAGTCTTGACTTAATTTGGGATGCATACAAATAGCTTGAATAACTAAATTATGCTTGAAGGCATTTGGATGAAGAACTGACTTCTTTTTAAGTTTGGTTATGGTTAGGCCAAGTAGAAAGGTCTCGCTAGTTAAGTGAGTTGGGTGTTTAAGATTATTGTACTTAGTAAAGAATTTAAATGTTTAAATGAGATTCTTGTGTTCTAAAACAAGATAGTTAAGCCAGCTGAGTAAGTGGTTTAGGTTTCAAAATAGGTTTGACTATCTACCTTGGCATTAAAGGGACATTTGAGGATGTTAAATGATTAAACCTAACTTACGACCCAATCAATGGCCAATTTGTGGAGTTAGTATAAAGAGGTTCAAACATAATAAATTTATTCAATGAGTATAATGGTTACTTGGTGTTTCATTGGTTAAGAGAGTCCTCAAATATGAGTTAATAGATATTATATACTTAGTACTAAGTATATTTGATTAAACGTATTCATAAGGAAGAGTTGATGGATAAATATAAAATAACGGATTTTAAGCACGAAAAAGGCAAAGTAATGTCTTGGTGGACCTAATTAAAGTTGATGTATTAAATTAACTATATTGAGTTAAAAAGGTTTATTAGGCATTAGAGAGAGCTAAGTGAAGGACAATAAGTATGAGAATTAAGACTCTAACAGTTTTACTAAAGATGTGAGAGTGTAACCAATTTTGAGGATTATATAGGACTAATAGCATAACAAAGTGGCAATTGATGCTTGATATTATGGATTGGAGTTTACTTGAGTTATTGAAATGGGTTAATGAGAAAAGGAAAAGCTTTTCATCAAGTCGAACCTGAGAAAAGAAACTTGTAATTATAACTTATAGGTGCCCCAAAAACTTATAAGTTAATAAGGTTCTTACTGTGCAAGAACGGAGCCTTATTTCATCAACAATGAACCTCTATTGAAATTTTATTGAAAGAGGGTCTGTGACTTAAAAGGAAATATTTTATTTATCTAGTTACATTGTTACTTGTACCTTTTATTAAAGATAATAGTTCAACTAAAATTGAAGTGACACAAATAATATTTTTGTCATACACATTACGATGATACCATCTATGATTACTTCGCTACATCGTATTAGTTAACATTTCCGATTCACAAAGCACAGTAGTCACATTTCAAAGTTTATATGTCATAGTGCAAACAAGCAAATGAATCACAATTCATATATTATATGGTTCTGCCAACAGGTAGAAGAATCAAATTCATATGTTATAGAGTTCTGCCAATAGACAAAAATTAAATCAAAATCCATATGTTGAAGTTCATATGTTTTAGAGTTATGCTAATAGACAGAAAAACCGAAGTTCATATGTTATAGAGTTTTAGGTAGAAAAAACCAAAGTTCATATGTTACAGAGTTTTGTAAATAGGCAGAAAACCCAAAATTCATATGTCAAGGTTCATATGTTACAGAACTCCGTCAATAGATGGAGAAATCAAAGTTCATAACCTTGTCAGCAGACAGAGAAATTAAAGTTCATATGTTACGGAACTATGCCAACAGACAGAGGAACCAAAGCTCATAACTCTACCAACAGGAAGAAAAATCAAAGTTCATATGTTACAAAACTCTGCTAATAGATGAACAACCCAAAGTTCATAGCTCTATCAACAAGCAGAGAAATCAAAGTTCATATGTTACAGAACTTCGTTAATAGACGGAGAACCAAAGTTCATAGCTCCACTAACAGGCAGAGAAATCTAAGTTCATATACCACATTAGTCTACTAGTAAGAAGAGGAACTAAAGTTTATATGTTACATGACTATGCTAGAAGATAGGGAAGGCAAGGATTACATATGACAGAGACCTCTTAGTCGCAGGAAAAATCATAGTTCATGTTATAGAATTTCTCCTTTTGAGAGAATGTCTAAAGCACAAAGGTCATGTAGGCCCATCATAAGTTTACAAAATTACATGTTGTAGTTTACATGTTTTA
>NCQV01116011.1:5758-23354 GCA_002740545.1 Lophocereus schottii
ACTCCGAACCTCCTAGACGTCCACCACCATGGGAAACCGAGGTAACATTTCACACCTCCTTGGTTTAACTAATCCTGAAGACATTGCTAGATATAATGCTTTGAGTGGTAAACTAGTAGTAGTTACTCGGTATTAAGATAAAGATCTGTTGAATTATTTGAGATTGTTAGATGATATTCATCGGTTGTTTGCTCGGGGTAAGATGCACCGATTTTTAAAAACTAGAGACCACGCTTATCGGGGCCTTACCCTTGAATTCTTAAGCACATTATATGTTGAGGTCATAAGTGGCCGTCGATGTCAACAGGGCTACATTTCATTTTATCTTAATAAGGAGTTCTGTGAACTTAATTTGAGTGCTTTTAATAATATATTTAGTTTTCCACCAAGTATAGACCTGCTATATCGCCATTTTCCTAACGAATTCAATCTGAATGCTTTTTGGTATGAACTTTCCGGGGATCATTAGTGTGCCACTAGTAATTCCAAAGGCACGATTATTCGAAACCCCTGTATTCGTGTCGTCCAATGATTATTAGCTTGTGGTTTGTTTGCCAGGGAGGACAGTTTAAATGTGTCTTGCTTGTCTGAATTATATTTTTTATATAGCATGCTTGAAGATGATCAAATTCACACAGGGTTATTCTTGGTCAATCAGTTCTATAGTGCAGCCACTAGTTCTGCACGTAGGATTGTCATTGGGGGCCTCATTACCCCTGTTGCTAGGTAGGTTAGGGTTGAGCCGAACCCTGATGATGGAGTCACAGGTTCAGAGAGGTTGAACTTGGCTGCTTTTGAACAAATGAGATTTTATAAGGTTGATGGTTGGCGTATTTGTTGGATTTATCCTGGGAACTAGCTTATGCCTCTCCTAAATGTTGATTGCATCTCTCTCCTGAATCAGGCCAATCTCTACTTTTTAAGGGGTGATGAAGAGCTTACACGACCGGCCCCACCACCTCTGCCTACTCACCTAGGGCTTCTAATTTGTTATAACCATTCTCTTCTTATGATTATCCTAATCTGCTTGTTATCCTTTGGTCAATTCAGAGCAGCACGCTTGTTTACAAGCTTATGTAGAAACTGAGCATGCCTCACTATGAGGCTTTGTTCAGGAGCATCATAATGAGCTCCATGGGATGATTGCCTCCCAGATCCAATATCTCGAAGACTTTAGGGCCTTCTTAGTGACATAGCAGGACTGACATATTTCTCAACCCCATCCTTCTTCTCCTGCAGCCCTTCCCCATCCCTTTTGCAGTTTTATGCTTGCATTGAGGATAATACATTGTCCAAGCATGTGGGAGTTATTGGAGTTAGTTGTGGTTAATTATACATATGAGTTTTGTGGATGTGTGAAAATTTGTGGTTTTTTTAAGCCATGCATTAGGTTTAGTTTGCATTTTTAGTTGATCATTTAGTTTTCCAGGTTCCTTTTTGTTTTCCATTTTAGTTTTGTTTTGACACTTTTTAGTTTTTAGTAACATTTTAAGCTTCGTGAAGAAAAAACCCGTAAAAAAAAGAACCTGTAAATCCTCTGATGATGAATCTTTAGACTAAATGGCTTTCTTTTGCCTATTTTGACCCTTTTTGCCTATTTTAACCCTTTTTGTTTTGTTCATTTGTGAATAAAAAATTTGTTTCTGCATTTTTGAACTATGCTTTATGTTTTGACTATCATGTTAGATATGAGTTGATTGCATAATGATTTTTGGCATAAGTATTTGGCATATGAATTCAATGAGATAGATGAGTTTTGTCATATGAGATTTCAAGCTTGAATAGATTAACTCATTATTTTAGTCTTGTATTTACTATCATGTTTGACTCTTCCTAGATTTCAAGTCTCTAGAACTTGCTTTGACTCTTGTTCAAGATCACATTTAGCATGCACATTTAAGCAACATCATTGAGGCATGCTTTGACTTTATGAGCTATATTGACCAAATAGCCACCCCTATATGATTGATTTATCCCTTGCCACCCCTTTGAACCTTTACCGTGTTTATTGATGAGATCTTATATTATTATCTTTGGTCACACACATATGTCTTACCCATTTAGCCAAGGCTATATAGTTTTTATAGTTGATCAGGAGTAGTTTGTGGATAACAACCTTTTATGGACATTGTGGCTTGATCGGATGCAGCAAGGGATTCGTGTTCTATTTTATCCTTCGAAGTCAATTGGGATATGTTTTGTGAGTTACAAGAGCAGTGTCGAAACTACATAGGTTTCTTTGCCATTATCCTCCTTGTTTTAAAAAAAAATTATATGTTGAAAAACAAAAACACAACAAAAACTATCCCAAAAAAAAACAAAGAAGCAGAAGAAAAACACAAAAGAAGAGAAAAAGAAGAAAAAAAAGGAAAAAAGGAAAAATGATGCAATGAAAAGATTTGGCATTAGTTTTAAATTTTTGGACACTTTTTCTTTTGGCATCACTTGGGGATGTTGTTGATATTTTGAGAAATATGTTTTAGTTGTGAGATAATGGTTTACGCTCTTAGTCTTTGACTTTTAGCTCCATAAATACCAAAATGTTTGCTACCTTCTTGCCTTTACCCATTTGCCCCATTACAACCCTTAAAAGTCCTCATGATTGTATTGTGTGTTTTGTAATATAGTGGTGGCAAATTACAGAGTCTTATCAAGCTTATAGTGATTTGGTTCTATGAAATAAGATATGAGAGAGCTGCATTTTATTCTAAACACATGAGTGATGAGTGCCTCATCACTAGAGTGAGGTTCTATTGGTTCTTCTAAGCTCTACTTATTATGATATGATATGATTGTTTAAGTTGATTTGAGTTATTGATTTAATATTTTGATGTGATGGTTTTTAGTTTTTTTGAAAATTTCCTTCTCCTATTTGTTTGTAAAAGTTTTTCATTAGTTTTTGGCAAAACTTCTTAGGTTGATTTGGTTATTAATATTGCAACTGATGTCTTCCTGAGGACATTATTTATTTTTACCCTTAGTTTCATAATTGCTTAGGGACAAGTGATGGTTTATGCATGGGGAGTCTGGTAAGTCCTCAAAGTGCACTCAATTTTGAGGTTGTTTTGTGCGATTTTTAGGGAGAATTATATGTTTATGCTATATTATGCAGTCCTTTTTCAGTTTTATGCTCGAGTGTGGTTCTTTTTTGTGTTTTGTAGGCTTTCGGACCATTTTACCCCAAATTTGACCATAAATGAGTGTAACTTGACTACCCACAGATACCATCAAGTGGTTTTGCCCGTGGAAGGAAGAAAGAACAGAAGAGTATCCGAACCGAGCTCACCATCGACGGTCCATAGTGAGGCCATAGCTGCAATCTTGTTTATTTTCCTTCATCGTGTGGATGAGGTTGATCAAGTTCTTTTCTAAATAGGGCCATTTTGCAACAAATTAGGGGAGACACAGCGGAAAAGAGAACTCTTACTCTATAGTTTTTCCATTCTTTTCCGTTTTTATAAGTTTAGTTCAGATTTCTAGTGGTTTTGAGTGTAAGTGTTCAAGAAGTTTTTACTATTTTGGAGCCCTTGTAAAGTTGGGAAGCCTTTAAAGGATCTCCAATTGTGCTACGTTTTCATCTCTCAAATTCTGTTTAGTTATTGTTAATTTAAACTTGCGTGAGTAGTTTTCTCAATCTACGGATTGTTAGCCAAGTATTGTTGCTGGAATCTGTCATCTTTATCTAGTTGTACTTGTTATTGATTAGGATTGATTGAATTCTATCTTGTGTGTGAAATTATTGTGGTTGAATTTTCAGCTAAATTCATTTGCTAATTCTGAATAGATACGTAAAGGACTCAAAGGTGAAACTTGTTATTTGATTGGTAGGATAAGACTTGACTTAGCAATGCCTGAGGGAGATTCGCTTGTTTAGAGGACCTTTAGCCATTAAAAATCCATAACTTAGACTGAACAAGGACATTTGAAAGAATTATAATTGTTTAGTTTACGTGATTCAGTTTGTTTCGAAAGAAAATATTGAGTTCTAAAAGCGATTGCACCCCTTTCAATGTGCTCTTATAGATCAAGCACATCATATATTTCATTGATTGACATCTTTCCAAGGTGAAACAAATCCCTAAATGTTTAAATTGATTGAATTTTCCAATTAAGTTATAGTATAGTTCAAACTCTCTATTGAAATTTGCTTGCTTAGCACTTTTATAGGACAAAACTCAATAGATTACGATTGGTCTCTGCGGGAATAATATCTTTACTAAAATATAACACCTATGTGCTTGTGGGATCAGGTCAATGATGTTGGGTTCTGAGAGTCAAAATGCTATGTTTGGTCCCTTAACGTGTCCCAATCTTAGTGCAATGGAATTTTGGTTCTGATTTTTGCGCGTTGCTAACTCACAACGCCATCATAAGAAAAAACCTGAACTTGACATCCTTTCCAAAACTAAAGACATCCTATGATATTGACAAGCATGCTAGGAATATCTACCGTCACATGAACTTCTATGTGATTTAAAAACAGTTATATGTTGGTCGAATGTACTGCCATATGCAAGGTATCACCAACATAGAGGGTGATCATACTACTAGATCAAGCACAATTATGAAAATAAAACAAGGATCCACATGGTGCATAACAAGGGATCTTTTGAATGCTAGTGCTCATGCCCCTTCTTTGACTAGGGTAGAATTCTATGTGCTCAAATGCTGTTCGTTTTGACATCTAATTTGTTAAGAGAAATTTCACTAGCATATATAGGTGGACAAGGACAGCAACAAAAGCACTAATATGCGAGTTCGATAGTGTTTTAGCAAATGCTTGTGGAGAAATAGCTACGCAATATAAGCTGATAGGTGACGCGTAGTCTTAGTTTTAAACGTGTGTGAATCTATGTAGGCGCACCCCCGTAAAATTGCAAGTGTTATTGATTTCCATGATTTCGGTCGAGCTTGAACTTCATGACATGGGTAGTGAGTCAACAAATAATGCAGCAACAAATCTACAGACCTACTATGGATGTGCGATGCTAAAACACATTGAGATACATCCACCGATAATGTTCAAAACTAACGCAAAAGGAAAAAGGATGAAAACAGGGTTTGAGAGGGCCATTGAGTAGCAATCACACATGTGGATGTGCCACTGCTGCAATGAGGTTGCTTCCTATGATAGTAAAAACTATCCATGATGGAGACACTAGTATCTCTAAGGTATATATATCTTATGTGTTTATTTTACAAAAACAAATTAAAAAAATTAGTTATGTGATTTATGCATTGTTGTTTTGGGATATTTTATGTGTTTTATCCATTGTTTACATATTATCATCCTTTCTCAGAAGTAATAATTGACCTTGGACAAGTCCCCCAAACGTCATCAGATTCTATCAAATTCAAGATATTAGTAAGTGATTAGTAGGGTTGGTTTCAGTGATCATTAGTGTTCCTTTTGTTGATCAACTGATGAAAAGGTAGGAATGTGTTTGCGAAGTTATAATATATATCCTCACTTAGAAACTATTTTAGTGATCAATTGTATACATTTTGGTGATCATTAGAACTATGTTTGTTGATTATAAGATCTTTTTACCGTGATCGCCATAAATATGTTGGTTTTTCGTGAAGATTATGCACAGGGATGGTTTGATGAGCTTTGTTTTGTTGTATTTGTGGTTTATCGTTATGAGGAATCATAGTATATGTTTTGATGAATGATATTAATTATTGATAAACAGTTTTAGTTTTGGTAATCATTATAGCTGTGTTTGGTGATCACTATATTTATTTATGATGATCAACATAAATATGTTGGTTTTTCACCAAACATATTCTAAGTGATAGTTAGAAGAATTTTATTCTGCTGTATTTGTTTTTTATTCACATATCATAGTATATGTTTTTGTAAAAGATTTCATGTGGTCATCAATAGTTGAAGTCTAGTGATCCTTATAACTGTCTTTAGTGCTCGTAAGATGTTTTTATGATCACACCATAAATATGCTAATTTTTTATAAAACATATCCCTTAACATAGTTGCATGGGCTTTTTATTTTGTTGTATTTGGGGTTAGCTCTCTTTAAAATAATAGCATTTGCTTTTATAATAATGACACCCATTGGTGATCAATAGTTCCAGTTGTGCTGATCGTTAAAGTAATGTTTGGTGATCACCAGAGCTATCTCTGATGATCACTAAATCTTTTTATGGTGATTAACATGTTCTTAGTTATAGTTGGTTACTGATTAATAGGTGATGTTTTGTTGATTATTAGTATTGCTTTTGGCAATAATGAGAACTACACTTGGTGGTCGGTAGACATGTTTATAATGATAAAACGATAAATACATTGGCAAGTGATAATGACAACTATGACTTCCATTAAAAGCTTAGTTACTTAGGCTTTATTTTTCTTTTGCTTCAGCTTTATAAATTATTCAGTTGAGTGCATTTATAGATTTGGGTAAGCCTAAAAAGCAATAAAATGTCATATAATTTACAAAAACATAATGAGAAATTACAAAATATTTTAAAATATTACAAAATGTTACAAAACGGCAACAAAAGGAATGTGATAGGGAAAAACCTAGTCCTTGGTAGCATCCTTGACGTTGGGATAAATTGACCCGAATTACTTGAAAACTTTTGCTGTTTTAGTTGTTGTGAACTTTGCCCTCTTATGCTCGTAGTTAACTATGTTGTGATAGTATTGAACCTTTAAAACATTTAGCTTTGTATCCCAATGATAAAGATACTTCAAGATAAAATTAGCAACATGCTCAATTTTTTTGTGTGCTTTGAAAAGAAATTTTAGAGGGAGATACTTATATCACTTCTATTCAGTCCAAATAGCCACTTTTCTCTTTCCCCAAAGTAGCTCTCCATATGTCTTATACAAAATATGTCATAATTTGTGACATTTATACTTGATCTCCACGACATCGCCAAGTAGACAGACTTTAGTTTCTTGCCAATGTGTGCATGTTCTATGCCCAACAGTAATGGCTGAGTGCTTTTGCCCGCACAAATTTTTCAAATAGCACTTTTTAGAATTAGAATGTAATCACGCCAGCACAGTGATTAACACCATAGTTTTTAAAACTCACCAATATTTTTAAAAATTCTCCATATGCGACCTTAAACATTGTTCTTGTGATCATGTTATCAATGACCTGATGTAAAGGTCAATGGAAATCAACTCACACTTAAGGAGAACTTAAGAACAAGTAAAGGAATTCACGGCCTTAACTTGAACTCAATGTAATCCGAAACTGAAAGTGAGTTTAGGATAGTTCTAAACTTGATTCTTGGATACAGTAATCACCACCAAGACTAAGGTTAGGGCCCCTAAGCTTGATTAAGATACAGAAATCACCACTTAAACAAGTTTAGGAGTAGACTTGAACACCACCTTAACCGGCCCAGTTAAGGATAAGCAAGTTTAGTGTTTTGGTTTCAAAGAGCAAAGCTCTCTTTTCTCTCTTCAAATTCAAATCTAATATTAGAATGAAAGAGTACAATGTCTTATAGTCAAGCAAGCAAGCTTGTAAGCTGCTCTAGCCTAGGGAGTGAGCTTTCTTCAGAATTAGGAAACCTCCGAAGCATGCTTAATTCACGATTTTAGTTAATCCGTGAGATACTAGCTAGTTTACAAACTTAATCCTTGCTAATTACAACCATTGAACCTATTTGCCTTCAAGGATGAACGCTAAACTAAATACTAAGCAAGTAATTAAGCAAAAAGGTAGCTGAGCATGTGAGGGGGAAAAGTGAAAAGCTGCTTGGTCCTGGGTACCCTTTACAGCTAGCCAATGGCTATATTGCTACCTTTCTCTCCTTGTTCTTCGTTGGATAACTTAGTCGTTCCTTCATGATTGTGTTTAACAGCCTTCTAATAGCCAAATCATGTAGCTAGACAAGGACTGGATGCTAGAAAAGACTTTAACCATCAAATGCACCAATTAGGTGCAACCGGACAGTAGCTGGTAGTTTGTAGGCTTTGTTTGATGCCACTTTTCTCATGCAAAATGTTAGCATGATTTGGAATACCACACGTAGTTGGAAAGCTTAGAATTTCTTCTAGCACCTGCAGGTGGAACTACATGTTTTGGGGCTCATTGGCCTTCCCAAAAGATCAAAATATCGGGACTGGTCCATACCATGCTTCAGTCTACACGGTTTGGAAAATTGACCTGGTTCCTCATCTTCCGCTTAACTTAACTTGATTTAATCACTTGGACCAAGTAGTTAACATTTTGGGGACCCAAGATATGCAAACATTTAGGACTCAAGCATTATGAAGGCCTAAGTAATTAGACACACAAAACTGGGCTTAAAAACTGTTTTGCACCCATATGGTTCTTTTTGTGTTTCTAGCAAAATGTGAGCCATCTTTTGAACTTGTGACCTTGTCCTTGGACGTTGTGGACTTGGTTGATCATGAACTTGGTCTTGGTTTGGTAGGACTCCATCATGATTAAGAAGAAATGGCTGCTATGGCATACCAGGAATAATACCTATGGTTTTTTTTAAGGAAAAGGAAAAAACACATGTACACATTAGCAGATACGAACACTTGCAATGTGCACATTTTTAAGAAGATTAGTGTATTAAGAGCATGCACTAAAAAGTCAGCACCTACTAAGTCAATTCTGTTTGATCTTAATCCAGGGATATCTCGCTAACTCTCTGTTCATTACTTTCTTGAAATCTATGTATCTTTGCTAGAATGTTTAACTTTCACCATTTATTTGTTAAAAAAGTACTACATCAAATAAAAATAATGAATATTTATATAATGAAAAAACTGTTGATCACTAAACACATAATCTTTGATCAACAATAAAAAAAACTGTTAATCACAACTACATAGCCATTGATCACCATCCATAAACCAATTAATCACCGACCACATAACCACCGATCACCAACCACATACCTATTGATCACTAACTAGACAATACAATGACTTTCCAACACATTACTGATCATCTAACAATTGAATTATAATCCGTGAGACAAGAAGTACACATTTACACAAAGTAACCCCAAACTTACCACTAACCACAAAATAGTTGATCACCAATCACATACCTGTTGATCACCAACCACACACCTATTGATCTAGCCAGATAATACGCTAACATATCAATGCGTCACTTGTAACCCAAGGACTAAGTTATAAGCTATGAGAAAAGATAGAGTAATCACATATTAATCACCAACAACATACAGTTCATCACCAATCACATACCTATTAATTACTCATCACCCAAACAATAAATTATAAGCTATAAGGAAAGAAATAAACATTTACATAAGTGATGAATACTGATCACCAATCACATAACTATTGTTCCCCAAGCATATACCTTTTGATCATTAATCATCCAATATACTTATCATATAGGAATTGATTAGAGACAATACATCTCATCAACATCTTTAACATTACCAAAAACATACTCCGAGATGACCACCTAATCTTCAGATAGTTCGTCGTCTAACTTCATGAGCTAGATGACATACGATGAGTAGCAAACTTGGGGGAACTTTTTGGGTTGCCGCTTCCTTATCCTAGCTGATGACCCTACTTTTTTCACCTTTGCAGAAGTTATGGTAGCAGCCATAACCTTTCATTATCTTTTTTAGCCTGAACCTCCTTCTTTGGTTTACATTCAGGCTTTATCTATGGCAGCACTTTAGGCTTGCTGCCGTCAGTTACTTTCTACTCATGCTCGGTCCTTGCACTTTCTTTCCTTTGCTCAACTGCCAGCTTGGTAATGGGGGAACTCTTCATTTTTTTGTCGTGCGGTTGCTTATCCTGAGCCTTCAATGATGCTGCTTGCTTGCTCTGTTATGGTGATTGTTTGGCAGTGTGAGGAGATGGTGCTTTTGAGCCACTATTCTGCTACATAATAGGTTTTCAATCTTGATGGTGGTCTTCCTCACCTCACCCTTTTTAGGGGTATTTGGACTTGTTCTTATGTGATTTCTTATTGTTCATGCCACAGTTTGCATGAGAAGTGTTCGTCAAGGGGAATTTGAAGAGAGCACCATCATCGTCATCATCACCACCACCACCACTATCATCATCATCCTTACTATCCTTTTTACCTGTAATGTTTGTATTAGGCATGGATGTGATTGTAGGAGCTAGACTTTGACAATTCTGTTAACTTAGTCTGAGACCTGGAATGAATGAAGGAATGTTGTCATCTTATTCTAATTCTTGCTCCGCCTGATCCATCAGCACATCTCACAGTGCTCTTTCCTGTTAACATTGACGCTCACATCTGCCGTGGGCGTGGTTGTTAGAGCTTTACTATCTGGTTGTCTAAGTGTAAGTGTAGGGCTGAATGAAGGCCCACCATCATCCTATTCAATTGCTACTTCAGTTGAAGCATTGCGAACTCCATATGAGCACTATGAAGCTTTACAATAACCTCCTTTATAACAGCATTGTTGAAGTCCTAACCTTTGCTGATTGCAAGCACTCCTTCTGCACTACCCTATTTTTGAGATTCCTTATGTGTAGTAGGAGCATCGTAGAATAAGATGAACATCGCCCTCACTTCGTCTTATATCTTACTGAAGATCTTCATTCTCCATGTACTTGTGGTATGTAAAATCCATCACGGTGATAAAATTTTTGTAAGGAAATGCCAATTGCTTTATAGTAGAAACTATCTTGTCAACATCTTTTTACATTTGAAATAATAGGTATTTTAACTGATCCTTAATAACATGACTATTAATCAATTACTAAACAATCATCGAAATGTAAACTAATAAAGAGAAAATTAATCAATAATAGCATCATTATTGATCACCGCCTACAGAAGGACTAAATTTAAAGCAATGTTGACAAAAAAATCAAACATTAAGTAAATTGTCTTACACCTACTGATCACAAATAACATCTCTAATGATCACTATACATAAAACCAATGAATGTGAACCAAAAACTAAAATAAGTAAACATAAATTTAAGTGATCACTAATATTATTAATAATGATCACCCAAAATATGACTCATAACCACTTCGTAGATAATCTAGAGAAAGATAGAAATTCAAGTTAAGTTAGGTGATCATTAATTTGTATCTCTATTGATCACTAATGACATAAGTATTGATGACCAATAACATATCTATTGATCACCAATAGCACATATACTATCTATCGCCATCCATACATAAGGACTGAACTCTTAAGGGGTGGACATAATACCTCAAATTACGTCTTATTTGTATCTTTAGTAGCTTTAATTCGAGCCACTAATGGTGGTGGGAAATCTAATGCTGTTGTGGCCATCCCTCTACTAATAGCCATCTCCATAACGCTTTTCTATATTTGTAAAAAATAAATACGTCATCATGTTAAACTTTAACTAATGAGGGAAAAAAGGAAAACATTTATCTACTTTTTCAGTAATATTATGCCATTTGATCACTAATCACATCATTGTTGTTCACTTGATAGATAAACTCTGAATTGTAAGCATTTGGACACCAAAGAATAACTTAACTGGGTATTTTAATTTATACATTTTGATCATTGATAACATCTGTATTGATCATTAATGTTATTAATAATGATCATTAATCATAGAATTGTTGATCGCACAGGTTTGTTGTTGGACTAATGTTATTGGAATTGATCACGAATGATACCTCTATACATCAGCCATCCACACAAAAACTTAATTCCGAGCAATGGGGGAGAACACAAAGATTGAGTTCAAGATGTTTTTAATCTTATTTCTACTGATCACTAATTACATAACTGTTGATCACTACTATTACTTCCATTGATCACCAAAAATACATCTACTAATCACCATGCACGGAAGAACTATATTCTTAGTGTTAAGAGTCAGGCTGAACACTAATCCAAATGATCACTAATTTAAATAAATAGATCATTAATGACACTTGCATCGATCACAAACAAGGGTGTCTCACACATTTTTACGATAAAGATCAGTATGCTTTATTTACTACCTCAAATTCAGATGCCCTGTTCTCTTCAGCAGGGTGCTGCTCAGCTATGTTGGCTGTGAAACATCCAACAAAGGTTTAACAGCACTTCTCCTAAAACCATTACTCCAATCTTCATTTTCCATCCTTTTCTTAATGTCCCTATTAGTCTATGTGGACATCATAGGGAATTGTCTCTTCACTATTCACTTAACGAACACAACTCTATCCAATTAAAGCATCTAAAAAATACAGAACAATTAAAATATTGTTAATTAGTACATGAAATTAGGTAACTTACACACATATCAATAGTTGGTCACCAATGAACAACTTATTGATCACCATTAGGTTAATTGTTATCACTAAGACATTTTGTCATTCCTTTTTAAATGATTGCTGTTTTTCCTTATATTGATCACCAATGTTATGAAGTGCTAGCTTGTTGAATAAGAGAACATACCATTGAAAAGAATAGTAGAGCATTGAAATGCACGCCTTTTACAGCCTTGCTCTCCTTGTAGTCCCTAGCATTGCTGATCAGCTTGTCCAAGATGAATTGACACCAGTTTAAGGATGTGATCTAGTTCACATTCTTCATATATTTTCAGATAGACTTGTTGTAATAGCAGTTCTTTAATCTACAAAGAACTAATTCATCAAATATATGATGAAGTTTCGATTGAAGCTCTCGTCCCTATATTTTTTAGCCAATATAAAATTTGGTACATGAGTTAGTTCCAAGATGTTCTTATCAATGCTCCATTCCTTCATCCATATAGCATGGACCTCTTCATATTCTTCATTGATGGAAGACTTATAGATTTCGACTATTGGTGTTCCCGTAATGGGCGTACCTAGGGCTAGGCGTATATCAAAAGTTGTCACTTGAAATTTCCACCTATCTGGAAGCCTAAAGCAGATATTGTAGGGATCGAAGCTCTCTACAAGCCATTTAGAAAATTTACATGGGATTTGCTTCAGATTAACCTTCAAGAATGAAGCAAATCACATTGATCTGATTGCTTCAGTCTGAGCTTCGTTGAGTTATGCTACCATTGATAAAAATGAACACGTCGTAATCCTTGTAATGAATGTAGTCTGGTATATTCTCTTTTCATTTACAATCTCCTTCAAATTTTAAACACTAGTACTAGACCATCTAAAGGTGTTGCAGTTAGATGGTTGTTTTTAGTACTACCAAAGTAGCACTACCTTGGGATTGAGCGTCTCTTTACCTGATCTCTTAATCACCATCAAATTTTAATGAAGGCTTATTGTGTGCTAAAACAATCATTACAGTTTCTAAAATAGTTATGTCTTCTTCCTCCCCTTTCTAGGCGTCATGACGATCAACCTGTTCCTCTTCATAAGTTGGATCTTTTTCTTCTTCGTCCGAACTATTAGAAATTTCCACGTTTGAGATAAGGCCTTTTTGTACTACAGGCTTTGCTAATTTTGCATCCTTTCTGATCACCTAAAAGGGAATGAATGCCTTCTTCTCTGGTTTGTTCTCCTTTCTTTCTTCTGGCTTCTCCCTCTTTGCTTGTTCTCAAGTTTGGTTGAGAATTTTTCCAAAGTTTCTTCTTCTTGTTGGAGGCTCCCCAGAAGATTTGTCACTCTATCTATCCTTACTTGAAGACTTTTAGTGGCATTCCACTTGCTGCTCTTCTTCTTCTCCTCCACTTTCCCTATAAACTCTCGTTCACATTCTTTTTCTCTGCACTTTTCTGTACAGATTTGTTATCCTTTCTCACTCCCTCAGTAGATTTGTCCCTCTTTATCTTCTTCCTTAGAGGCTTCTCATCGTTCTCTTTCCAAGACTTCCTGTTCTCGGAATGTTTCTCGACTAGTTTTGGGAACTACTTCTTTTTTCTTTTACTTTATAGGGTGACTTATTGCTATTTCCCTTGCCACCTCCATGCTTTTTAGGGTGGACCTCTTCATTGCTCTTCTTCTCTATCTTCCTCTTCTTCTCACTCTTCTTCTTTGTGGGATTTTGAGTTGGTTTTCAGAAACACTTTCTTTTTGTGGACCCTTCTACAGTGACTTGTCATCGTTACCCTTCTTATTTTGAGCTTCATGAGAAGACTCCCGTTCACTCTGCTTCTTGTCAATCTCCCCCTTCTCCTTAGTCTTCTTATCTTTATGTTGTTGAGGGGGTTGGTCTTCATTGCTCTTTTTTTCGTCATTAGCTTTGTCTGGTGATTTTTCAAATACTGTCACCTTAGATGTGCTACTCTCAGCATCTTTATCACTCTTCCCCTTCTTGTGCGGCTATTCTTCAACTTGGGATTTATCTTCAGATCCTTTGTTCTACTCCGCCTTATCTTGATGGTCTGACTCATTCCAATGCTGTCATCATATTTATCTTGTGGGACAAATGCCTTGTATCGATGCTTTATTTCTTGGCCAAAGCTACCACTAGTTTGATTAGCATATCCTTCTTCTTTGTTAGCGCCCTCTTCACTTTCTTTTGAATCCGGAGCTACTTTAGAACTGCAAATACAAAAGGCAAGTTAATACACAAATTTTGAAATTGGACTGTAATTAGAATCTATGATTAAGCATTACCTTTCCACTTGTTTGATGAATGGACTCCTTTTGTTAATGTCCACAATGACAATTTTAATAGTTTCAAAATTTTTCCCTCATCGGATCATTTTGACACTTACAGTGGAAGCACAAATTTATTTATGAGGTATAGAAAGAAATACTATACTTCTATGAACTCATAAAATATGGTGGATCACTAATTATACTTCAAATGATCACTAATCCACAACTGCATGGAATACAAATACTTAACATATGATACTAAGTGCAAGGTACGTAGGTTATTTATTATGTGTAGTATGCAAGTGTGTTTGTCTTGATGCTTGCAAAGGGCTGTTACTAATAAGTTAAAAACAAACATTCATGCATAGTAGGATAGAATGGGATAGTTGTTTTCTATGCCCTCATAAAAACAACTAAAGACTAATCATATTTCAGATGATCACCAATCATAGCGCTATTGATTACTAACATACCTCTATTAATCGCCAATATGGGAGGGCTAATTTGTAAGCAAATCATAGGAATGAAAAAATGTTTGTTGATCCCTAAATTAATGTCTATTGATTATAAATTAGATAAAAAATTCAATTGTAAGAAATTATGTAAAAAAGCATCATTTACACAACTGATCACTAATCATATTTAGAATGATCATCAATCACAACTATATTGATCACTAACTATAGAAAGATTTTTCACCAAGAAGACAAGCGATTCAATTTTTAGTAATTGCGGGTGAGGTTAGCAAACTGATCATTTTAATAGGTGATCACTAGTCATATTTCGAATGATCATCAACCACAACTGTATTGATCATCAATTAGAAAAAGCAAAATGTTGGGAATGTATCCACATTAAGGATCAAACAAAAGTAATTCTATGAAATGTTCAAAAATACACTATTAGTTAAGCATTTGTCCAACTAGCTACAAACAAGTGGGTCACTAATGAAAATCCTAATGATGACTAACAACATAGCAGTGGATCACTAATCAAATTATTGATTTGTTACCAATGAGGAATACAAGCATTATTTTTGATAAAAAGCATTGATTAAAAGGATCATGAATAATTGAAACCAATGCTACATATTTATTGAACACTAAACACATATTATTTAAACATTAATCACCAATCTTCGAAGGAAATAGTTAACCAATTTAAGAAAATGATCTGGTTCAAACAAGCTTCTGCAAATTGCTCAGCACATAAACACATATCCCTAATGATCACTAATATTATATCTGATGATCACTAATTACCTTTCTAACAATCACAAATAGATAAAAACATATCCAAAATGATTACCAATATTATATCAAATGATTATTGATTACCTTTCTAACAATCACAAACTAGACATGCAGCATCATAAAATGTTCCTCGGGGGTTTTTATACATTTTTTCACCCCTTTTAAGGAAATATCTATAGGAAATAGTGTTAGAATTTGAATATTTTAAAAAAAATGTATAATTCATCAAATAAACAAACACTTACAAAATGATCACTAACACTATAGCTTATGATCACTAATTATCTAACTAATGATCACATACTAAAGATTTAATATGAAAAATATTTACCTTAAGGTTTGAAATACTTTTTTTAAAGTACATAGTTAAGCATTTTAAGAAAATGATTTGGTTAAAACAATGTTCACTAGATAAACACATGAAAAATGATCACTAATATTACACATAATGATCATCGATTACCTTTCTAACAATCACAAACTAAACATATAGCATTAAAAACTATTCCTCTAGGGTTTTTACACGTTTTTTTCACCTCTTTGAAGGAAAGATTTAAGGCATGTAAGAATTTGATTTTTTTTAAATGGATGTACTGCAGTTCATCAACATACAAAAACATATGCAAAACGATCACTAATACTATATCTAATGATCACTGATTATATAATTAACGATCACAAACTGCACATATAATATGAAAAATATTCACTTAAGGTTTGAACTATATTTTTTTACCTCTTCAAAGGTGATTCTTCTCCATGTCCCTCACTTGTTTGTTGAACTTTTCATTGTTTCCATGATTCTAAGTAGCAAACCCTAGACAAAAAGTGAATGCATGTGAAATTGAAAGATCAAGTAGAATAACTCCTTCGAAAACACCCTATAGCACTGAATTTTACCAAATTGTACAATGTTATCAGAAACATAAAGTTAAATAAAAAAGTCGGTTTGTCAGTGAAAGATTGCGGCATGATATAGTTTAGGAACCAAACGACATTTTTTAAGTGTAAAAGCAGAGTGCGATTTAAAAGTAGAGTTGATTAGCTATCATAACTAAACGTTGCTTAGGGTAAGGATATAAAGTAGGAAAAGCAGTTTTTAAAAACTGAATTGTGGTTTTTTTGTGAGAATTAAAATGTGAAATATTTAGAATAAATAAAAAGCATGTTTGAATTCCATAGAAGACATTGAAATTTTAAATTTTAAGTAGAGAACATTTACTAATTAAAAATGAAAATCTATCTTTTTAGAAAATCAACATCTAAAATTGTGGAGAATGAACATATACCTTTGTATCTTTAAATTAAGGTTTATTAAGACTTAAGAAAAGAAATCAAAAGAATAACTTCAATACTCAGAAAATGATAATATATGCTTTCATTAAACGACATCTTTTGGTGATAAACAAGCGAAGTTGGTTTATTAGGAAGCATATAATCAAAGTATAGTTGGGTCAGTTTTATTTTGTTATATTTGAGGTTTACTTTCTTTAAAACGATGTGTACATGGTGATGATATGTATTTTCAAATGATACAATAGTGCTAACCAATTATCATTATTTTGTTTGATGATCATAATGTGTGTATATGGTGATCACCAATGTCATGCCAAATGATCACAAGTGACATATAAATTCATCATCCATCTTGATCGCTGATAATATTCTTTTCCTCACATGTGCATAAATTGCATTGGTAGCTAAAGTGAGGATCTTATGGCAGCATTCCACCATCAGCTTGTGAATGGTAGTAGCCTAAGATCCAAATGAAGTACGGGGGTAGTGGTGGAAGAATTGTCATTACATGTTATGTTTAAGTCTCTTGATTAAAGAAAAAGAAGTTTT
>NCQV01116034.1:0-17797 GCA_002740545.1 Lophocereus schottii
ATAAGTGCATATATATATAAATATATATATGTGTGTGTGTGTGTGTGTTTGTGTGTGTGTGTGTGTACATATACATATATATGTGTATATATATGTGTATGTTTTCTATGTGTACATATATATATATACACACACACACACACAGATATATATATATATATATACGCGCACACACACACACACACATACATCCTGTGATGGCCGTTTGGTAGCCTGCAATGTGCTACTTGGCACTATATGGGTGATACAAGTAAGATTAAGCTGCCATTCTTAACATTTAGACCTTACATCGCCAATGCTCTCATTATTTTCTGTCATTGACTTATTTCTGCCCTAGTTGCCTTGAATTGTTCCGAGCTATCATTTCCTTACCACTAATTCTCTCTTGATTTATAATAGAGTGTTTATGAAAAATCTCATATGTGGTATGTGGGGAATCCTTTAAACACATCTGAGCAACCTTTCTTATAGGCGATTCAAACCCTAACAATCGTAGTCATTTAATTCTCTATTTCTATAATGGAGCATATAATGACCCTCGATATGCGTTCCTGTGTGATTTGAAGCTCTTCTTAAGTATATTTGTCCCATTTTACTTGCACTTTAATTATCCGTATATTCATATTTTTACTGTCACCTACTTTAACTCCTTGCTTCTATTTGGGCACTATTCATTTAATGCACGCAAAGCCCTTGGTCCTTTAGGCCCAGTCATTGAACACCTTTTCAACATTAAATATATCCGTATTATTCGTGTTTCTATAGCACCGTAGCATCCTGTTGGCATACTGCTTTATGGCCGTGACTGCATGTCGTTACTCAAGTTATTTTTGTAATTCTTTCTTTTCTAGCATAGCCTATCTTATTAATGATAAACACTGATTTGTGTTATTTCCATCTGCCAATAGTTTTGAAGTTTATATTCGTACTCAAGACTTCCATTTACTGCAAAATGTGTTATTGACCCTTATCTTCGTTATTTTACTCACATATGGATACCGTATGATTTTTGAAAAGCCGCTTTGGTGATCTGTTATATTTCTTCACTTTCATTACTTAATACTCCCTCCTAGCTTCATAACATCGTTCATTGACTTTGCTATCATGACCATCATGAATAAACTGCATGTCTTGTATATGCAGGACATTTATATGCCTCTCCTTTTTCATTACATATCTCCACCCTTTCATGCGTTCAGCTTACATGCCTGTCCTTCATAACCAATAAAGAAATATCTTTGTAAGAGTTCATGGTGTGGTTGTATCTCTTTACACTTTAGATCGTCTCCTATCTTTTAAATTTACTGAGACCAGTAGGGAGTTAAATGTGTTATCTTGTATAAAAATGCCTCTATTAGTATTACTGGAACCATATTTATTGGGCATTCAATTCAGTTTGATTGGCAGACCTTGTCATTATTACAGGGATGAACTGATTATGTACTTATAGAAGATGACTAGTAAAGATTTTAAGGTTAGCTTGAGAAATAAAGAAAGACTAAACTTGTGTTTTTATGGACTGAGGGAAGAAACCCCTATTTCCGCCCTAATTACACTGTGCAAACAAGCGAGTTACCATGTCAATAATGAATTGAATATTAGTGATATGCTAACCATACTTAGTATATGCCTATCCATTATTACAAATTGTGAATTTAGAGATGTTTCATCTGAGGACTTTCAGGACTGTTTTCCCCTAAAAAATATTAATTTTTAGATCAACTTAGTTCTAAGAGCGCAATCTATTTTTAGAGCCCTCTATCATATGACCCCCCACACAGTTCAAAGAACTAAAGATTTAGTAAGATGAGTTGTTATAGAAGGGAGTTATTTGACCAACTGTCACTGTGGGAAACCCTAATTTTATATGTGTGAAGAAGAAAGGCAGAACCTTATAGTTGTGTACTGCGTACAGAGAGTTGAACAAGATCACTATCAAAAACAAGTGCCCTATACTTTGAATAAATGATTTATGGGATTAACTACCAATAATAGAAGTGTTCTCCAGTAATGATTTGGCGTACGGATATCACATCTAAGCCATGCAACGATAGTTTATCTTTTACGAGAATGCCCTTTTTTAGTAATTCTTGGAATTATTTGCTTGTCTCATCTTCAAAATTTGATACTATCCAATATTATTTAATCTCCCTTGCATTTCAACCCGATATTTCCAATTGGGGCGATCTTTCATGTCCTTGCAAACCCATTGTTAAATGTGCAATATATTTTTGTTCGACCTGATATGGTTGTCAACACTTCAATGATCTCAACTTTCACCATCTTTATTTCTTGATTATGAGTGGTAGTTCATTCCTCTGAGAGCCGATTCGCATACCTACATTACATCTCATTTATTCATAATGATAATGCTATATAACTTGTTCTAAATTCATAATGTAATTCAACTTTTATTAGTGTAATAGTCCAACCATAAAATTATTTAATTATGTGTATTTATTTAATTACCTCATGTTCATAATTTTTTCTTATATTTATTTATCGCATTTATTCACCCCGGTGGAAAAAAATGAAATTTTATTTGGGCCCTCGCTTGGTAATTCGGATTTTATTTACTTATTTAATTGATTAATAAAAATTTTGGAAGAATTGATAGTAGGCCTAACAAGTTTGATCTAAGTAATTTATTTTATTTTCTGTAACATTACAGAGCTTTAAGTTTTAGTTTCATAAAAATGCTATCGTTACGAAGCGTTTTATTCACGAACCAGACTTATTTCAGCTGTTTTAAGCCCGACAAGTTTGCTTATTAATCTATCTAATTACATAATCAAGCTTAACGATGGTTAACCCAAAAAGGTTACTTTTCTATTTAAAACCCAGCCAAAGAGTTAGATTAGTCAGCAAAACACAACTCTATCCAAAACATCATTTTCTCTCTCCTCTTTCTCATCCCTCGCCACGACAGCAGCTGTAGCAGTTCTCTAGGCGTTTTTCGGACCAGTTTTCCAACCAGCCTTGGTGGTTTTTGACCCCCCAGCATCCTAATACCTCAAGTTACCATCGTCCATCATCAAAACCACTAAACCTCATCTAAATCTCAACTTATTTTCAATAAAAGTGAGTAATCTTGAAACTTGATTTCGTTGGTTTTGTTTTTATTTTAGTTTTGATTCTTGTTTTGCTGTTTATGATCTTCGATCATGATGTTTTGATAAGAAATAAGATTTATTTTGATGTTGGGCATGGTGGAGTTGAGGTTGGATCACGCTAGGGTTAGGGTTGATGTTAATCATTCAAGCTTGATGTTAAAGTGTTGGATTTTGATTGTTTTATCTTTAATTGGATCATCTTCTAATCTATTAGTGTTTATGAAGATGTTTTTAGTGCTCTCAAATGAGTTGGAGTGAGTCCAAGTTGGCCATGAATTAGGATTTTGACAAATAATGTATGGTTTGGATTAATCCAGCTTTAAGCTTGGTTTATATGGCTATTTGATTGAAAAATGATCTCTATTGGATATGATCATGAGGTGAATTTGAGTGTGGTGAATTTGTATACTATTGGGACGGACCGAAGCTTGTTTACATCCCTTTAAGGAATAATCTAAGTTGAGGATTTGTGTAAAAAAGAGAAGGAAAAGCCAAAACAATGAATGCTGGAAATTTCAGGAAAATAAGACAAACTTCATTAAATTGGTAATGATTGGCCTATTGGAAAATTATGCTTTTTGGTGGGTAGATAGTTTAGTATGTTAGCATTCAAATTCCTTTTGAATCATCTTAATCTGAGGTCTGTTGAAAACGTTATAGTCATTTTACAAAAACTGTGCAGAATGGACCAAAACAGACACGCTTGTGTTCTAGCTTCAGTTTAGGAATTCTATTGTGGAAATCAAGCTGGGTATTCTAAATGAAAGATTTTTGGGACTTCATAAGCTTTCTATATTGGGTTTTGAGTCTCAATCAGAGGTGGTATGACTAAGTTTCAAGTCATTCTTTCCAAGTGCTTGTTATGATCTTACTTTTCTTTTACTAAATTATTAGTTATGAAATAAATAATTTTGCTAAATGTGTGTCCCTACAACAATCATTCTATACAGAATCAGCCCCTAATCTACCATTCCTTCCACTTTTGTGCATAATATTATTCAGTGAGCTTACATGTAAAAATTTTAGGTACATTCGTTGTCTATGTCTTTAAAAATCAGCACGTGCTTATCAAAATTATAATGTTTTGGTAAGTACATCAATAAATTAGTCTAATAAGTGATTTGTCACATAATTAGTGACGCCATCGGCTATTAGTTATAGGGCGTAGCCCTTCAGTTACTCGCATTGTTTCAGGCCAGGTCCCGATTGGGTTGGCAGGCGTGCACCTATCTTCAGACCGTAACAGTTACTAGGGTTCACTGTCAGATAATAATTAACAATGCAGTTTCATATTTATCTGATTCGTTGCGTTCAATTAAAAATGAATTGCAATATGGGCCCAACCAGTTTTTCTTTCTATGAGTGTTTAACAATACAGGAATACATGTACGAGCTTCGACTTACAGTTCGAAATGTTTTCATGTTTTCTTTTATGAAATTGTTCAGTGAATTGCCCTCAGGTGGACAGGACGATTGAAGATGATAAATGCGTCGGAAGTCTATATGGAATAGTGGAGTGTTATCATTGATATGTTATAACATCGTATTGTGATATATTTTGGTATTGAGACTGTGTATTTTATCAGAATTTTATATTTTGCTATAATTCTTAAGATGTTTGAATGGTTTTGATGTTAGCACAATTTCTATATTTATTCAAATGATCTGATGGGTTGTGATAGTGTGAATACCTTTGATGGTAAATATTGATTATTATAGATAAGTTCATCCTATACAAGCAAAGTCCTGTCCTTGTTGGACGGCGGTAATGACTAATCCTTTGGGTGGCGGTAATGACTAATCCTTTGGGTTATCATTTCTAATTGGGGAAACTAATGAAAGAAATGTGAACAGTGATTTACTTACTTTTAGGGTGTTATAGATTTGATATCAGATCCAAGTGGAAATTTTCTTTCTGGAATATGGAGTTTAGAAATAAGAGGGTGAGAATCGTTGGTGAAGAGGGCCATGGTATACTGCTAGAGTGATATTAGAAGTGTAGTAATGATATTGGGAATGCAGGTTGCTTATATTTGCATATTCCTTAATTATGGTTATGTACACCTCTCATATATGTGTTTTCTTTGTTAGATGTACCCTTATGGTGTTAACATGATGTTAGGTGCATCTATGGCTACTCACATCGTGCTGTTGCATGCTGGTATAAAAGCTCATGCATAGGACCCTTTCTCTGAGTTTCACAGTATTACCGTCTATGCACATAGACTGCTCTGGTCCTTACCCGCAGTTTATTCGTGGGTGGAGTTTATGCTCTGTTATCATCACCATAAGGTAACAGGGAAACCAAGTTTGGACGGGTCTAGGTTTCAGACCCAGAGGGCTCAGACTACTATCGCTATAGGGTTGTTATTGAGGGAGGAGTTCAAGCAGAGGGGGATTACTATAAAGACTCTACAACATGTCTTCCTGTTACATCAGGCACATCCCCTGCCTGCAGCCCCAGCACCAGCATAAGGACCACCCTACGCGCTCGTACCAAGTACCCCACTGGTGCCTGACAGTCCTAGGGAAGCTCATATGGTGATAGACCTCCCTGACACACTAGAGATAGTGGTGGTTAGTTCTGAAAACAAGGGCCATTAGGAGGAGAAGGATGATCCTGAGGAGGATCAGGACATTGATGAGGTGGTGGTAGAGCAACAGTGGTATCAGGAGATTGACGAGATGATAGTGGAGCAACAAGTTGAGTAGGAGGTTGGTGATGCTGAGTCAGAGGCATCAACTAGCAGCTTCTATTCAGGTGAAGAGCCCGATGATGAGTCCGACCCGGATTACGATCCATCTAGGAATCATTAGGTGGTTCTAGGGGTTGGTGTTACTAGTTTTCTTTTGAGTCCTATTTGTTTATAGCATGGTCGATTTAGATGGATGTATTTTGTGTAGGATATGACATTATATATAGTTAGTCCAATCCTCTCTGACCGTGATGACATGGTCCATATCTCTTTTTGGCCATGTGGCGGAGCTAGTGTCTAGGGAACTGTTGGTGTTTAGGGTTAAGATAGGAGTCAAAATTGACTTTGCCTAGTCAACAACAACAACAACAACAACAACTTCCAGTGTGGGTCCCGCTTTCGCGGGGTCTAGGAAGATCCAATTGTAGGCAACTTTACCCCTACCGGCATTTCTACCCGTAGAGAGGCCGATCCCAAGAGACCCACGAAAAGAGTTTTATGAAAATATTTTATATACGAAAGCTTTTGCGAAAACATTCAATATAAAAACATTTTATGGAAGAAAGATTCTATCGCAAGGATGCCCGAGATAAATAAAAGATAAATACAATATCAATTGCTGAAACTATGAAATAAAAGGACAATGAAATGGAGGAAGGCCATATACCTGATTACCCAAGGTAGGCAAACGAGAACTCTTCTTGGAAGACAGTGCAACTTGCATACAAACACCCCATACGGGAAAAAAAAAAAAAAACGCAGCCAACGCAACCCAAAGGAAAACTGCGGGTTCGAGACTCCACGATCTATGGTCTTAGTCCTATCTCGCCACAACTTCCTATCCTGAGCCATGTCCTCCGTCAAACTAGCAACTTTCAAGTCCTCTCTAATCACCTCGTCCAGGCTCTTCTTGGGTCTTCCCCTCCCTCTTCTGCCTTCGGAGATATTGATCCTCTCACATCTCATCACTGGAGCGTCCACGCTCCTCCTCTTCACATGTCCAAACCATCGGAGCCTAGTCAGTTAGATATAATATGTTTTGCTGATCATGTGTATAAACAGGCAATTATGTATATAAATAAGCAATTATAAAATGATATAATGAGGCTGTGGGTTTGTTTTCAATAATCTTTGAGCTATATTAAATGTATTTGTTAAGCATGCTTAGCTTATATGGTAGGGTATTCTAGTGATTGAATTGTTTCGTTAATGCACGATCAGAATGTCTGAATCGGTGCACAATAATGTGGAGATTTATATAGAGAAAATCTCAAATCATGGCCAGGGATCAGGTGATCAAGCCTCCCATCATGTGCCACGAAACTTCGACCAAATGCCACCGATTCCTTCTGAGTTAGCTAACAACATTAGGGAGCCAAACTACTGGCCGGCCTTAGTAGCAGAATTGATGAAGCAGATTCCCCATGTACCTACTGAAATCCCTCTTAAAGAAGATAAATTAGCGCATAGGGTAGCACAACGCAACCCTAAAGTTTATGATAGAACTTATGATCTAATAGTATTGGAGGAATGGATAAATGGAATCGAGAAAGTCTTTACAGTGGTAGAAGTGCCAGAAGAAAAGAAAGTAAACATTTGGACGTATTATTTGACCGGTGAAGTTGACATTTCGTGGAATACTGTTAAGGATAAGTCGTAGGGTCTGAATTCACCTGGAATAAATTCCTAAGTGAGTTGAGGGCAAAATTCTACCTAGTTGTGTTCCAAAGGCAAAACGAGAAAGAGTTGGTGGAGTTAAAGATGAGCAACACTATGACTATGATGTAGTTTGCCATTAAGTTCACAAAATTATCTTGTTCTGTTCCTGAGTTTGCATCATTGGAAAGGTTGAAGATGACAAGGTGTGAAAAGGGTTTGGCCTTCTATATTCCGAATCAGTTAGCTAGGCAACCAATTTTGACGTACCAAGAACTATATGAGTGAGTGGCTGAAGTGGAATGATCAAAGATAGAGTTGAGAGCACTAAATCCAATCAACCAAAAGACAAAGAGATTTGAGCGAGGAACTCCGAGTGAGTGTGTGAACCAGAAGAAACCTACTCCTGCTATCCCCAAGAGCCGTCATGGAAGCTCAACAGAGCCCTATGCGAAATGTGGCAGAACAATCACACCACTCCTGAATGCCAAGTAGGAACTAATAAGTGCATGTGGTATGGAAGCCCTGAACACCTGATTGTTGCATGGCCCGAAGGATGAAGGTTGTAGACAAAGGTGCAGTAAAACCGTTAGCCCCACCTCACCAAGGGGCCCAACCACTAAGGCCTATAACAGTAGGACGGGCATGTGTAATAAGTAAGAAGGAAGCTGCCACCACTGGTATGGTAGTCACTAGAACTTTCTTTTTAAATTCAAAGCCATTTTGTGTATTATTTGACTCGGGTGCTACTCATTCATTTATATACATATATCTGCCACGAAATTGAACCTGGAAGATAGGAGGATGGAAACTAAGATCAAGCTACCCAATAATTGTGTGATTGGATGCCCTATCTCTTATAAATGTGTTCTCATTATCATTGGTGGAACCACCTTTACTGTGGATTTGATTCAATTTGATTTGTCAGATTTTGACATTATTTTGGGAACAAATTGGTTACACACCTATGGAGCTAAGATTGAATGTGAGGATCTTAAGGTTATTTTAAAAGATGAAAAAGGGAGAGAAGTATTCTTCCATAGGTAGAGAAAGGAAAAATGCTATCCCTTGATTTCTGTTATGAAAGCAAGTAAGCCATTATGTCAAGAGTGTATGAAATATTGGTGCTATGCTATTAACACCCAAGCAAAAGAAGAAAAAGCTGGCAATATTCTTATAGTCTGTGAATTTGAGGATGTTTTCCTTGAAAAGTTACCAGTATTACCCCCACAGAGGGAGATTGATTTTGAAATTGAATTAATCCCTAATGCCCAACCTATTTCTAAAGCCCCATATCGTACGAGCCCAACTAAGCTTAAGGAATTGAAGCTTCAATTAGATGAGCTATTGCCGAAGGGCTTTCTTAGGCTAAGTATGTCACCACAGGGTCCCCCAGTGTTGTTTGTAAAGAAAAAGGATGAAACTGTAAGGCTGTGTATTGACTACAGGGAGCTAAACAAGATCACCATCAAAAATAAATATCCTTTCTCGCAAATTGATAACTTGTTTGATCGATTGCAAGGAGCAGGAGTCTTCCCTAAAAGATTGATTTGAGGTTAGGGTACCACCAACTTAGGAGTAAACCCGAAGGCATCCCCAAGACTGCGTTTAGAACTAGGTTTGGTCACTAAGAGTTTGCAGTAATGCCATTTAGTCTCACCAGTGCTCCCACAGCTGTCATGAATCTTATGAACAGAGCCTTCAGACCCTACTTAGACAAATTTGTGGTGGAGTTCATAGATAACACTCTTATCTATCCTAAGGACTGAGATGAGCATGCCGATTATTTAAGGATAGTGTTATAAACACTAAGGGAGCACCAACTTTATGGCAAGTTAAAGAAGTGCGAGTTTTGGTTAGAAGAAGTAGTGCTTTTGGGCCATATGGTTACAAAAGAAGGAATCAAGTTGACCCCTAAAAGCTGAAGGCAATCACAGAATAGTCAAGGCCTACTAATATCACTAAGATTAGAAGTTTTCTAGGTTTAGCAGGTTAATATCGAAGGTTCCTCAAGAACTTTTCAAGAATAGCTTCACCCCCTGACCAATCTGCTGAAGAAAGCGAAAAAGTTTGAGTGGACTGAACAATGTGACAAAGCTTTTCAAGAGCTAAGGCAGCGACTAACTATCGCCCCAAGCCTAATGCTACCAATGGAAAATAAGGAGTATATCATTTATAGTGATGCTTCAAAGATTGGATTGGGGTGTGTTTTGATGCAAAAAGATAAGGTACTAGCTTATGCCCTTAGGCAGCTTAAGCCCTATGAGAAAAACTATCTTACCCATGGCTTGGAGTTAGCTATCATGGTCTTTACACTGAAAATTTGGAGACATTACTTATATGGAGTACCATACAAGATTTATACTGACCATCAAAGTTTGAAGCATATCTTCACCCAGAAGGAGCTCAAGTTGAGGCAATGGCATTGGCTTGAGCTACTTAAGGATCATGATTTGCAAATTCAATATCATCTAGGAAAAGCAAATTCTACTTAAGGATTATGATTTGTAAATTCAATATCATCGAGGAAAAGCAAATGTTATAGTAGATGCTTTGAGTAGGAAAGCGCAACATAGCTCAAATACTATGGTGATTACCCAGTTGAGTCTCTTGAAAGAACTGGAGGACTTGGGAATTCAACTAGTGTCTCATGGGCAAGCACATGTTCAATTATCAGCTCTTACCTTACAGCCTTCTATAGTGGAGGAAATTCGAGTGAACCAAGAAAGTGATCCTAAACTCCAAAGAATAAAGCAAAATCTAGAGAAAGGAAAGTCTCCCGGGTTTATGGTACATGAGGATGGGACCCTGCAGTTCCAGAATTTCCTATGTGTGCCCCAAAATGAGGAATTAAGGAAACAGATCCTAGAGGAGGCTCACAATACTCGCTACTCGGTGCGTCCAAGAGGCACCAAAATGTACAGAGATTGAAGGCAATACTTCTGATGGAATAATATGAAAAATGAGGTTGCAAAATATGTAGACAAGTGTTTGATCTGCCAAAAAGTTAAAGCAGAGCATCAGCATCCCGTAGACGAATTGTGACCCGTAAAAGTTCCCACTTGGAAGTGGGATTCGACCTCAATAGACTTTGTTATGGGTTTACCCCTTTCTGCCTAGAGAAAGAATGGTATCTAGGTTGTAGTCAATTGGCTTACCGAGTCGGCCCATTTTCTGCTAATCAAAGATACCTGGGGAATTGAAAAGCTAGCCCAGTTGTATGTTAAAAATATAGTCCAACTACACGGAATCCCCCTAGATATAATATCAGATAGGGATCAAAGATTCCAAACCCATTTTTGACAGGCACTTCAAAAAGCCTTTTGGACCTAATTGAACTTTAGTAGCTCTTATCACCCTGAGACAAATGGGTAAACTGAAAGAGTGAATCAAATTCCAGAGGACATGTTAATAGCTTGCGTATTAGAGTTCCAAGGCAAATGGAAAGATGATTTACTTTTGCTGGAGTTTTCTTTTAACAATAGCTATCAGTCCACCATTAGAATGGCCTTGTTTGAGGCTCTATGTGGGAGAAAATGTAGAAGCCCACTATGCTAGAGCGATTTGGATGAGACATTAATTTTAGGCCTTGAAATGATCCAGGAAACCGTGGAAATAATAAGAAGGATTTGGGAGCACACTAAGGTTGCCCAGAGTCAGAAAAATAATTATGTAGACAAGAGAAGGAGGCCTTTGGAAATTCAAATAGACAATAAAGTTTTTTTGAAAGTATCACCAACTAAGGATATCAAGAGGTTTGGGGTACGAGGCAAATTAAGTCTAAGATATATTGGATCATATGAAATGATTAAAAAGATGAATCCTGTCGCTTATTGTCTGGATCTGGTGGTAAAACTAGAACACGTGCATAACGTGTTTCAAATCTCTCAACTTAGAAAGTATACCCCCCTCATTCCAAACCACGCTATTGTATCTAAACCTATTGAAATCACTGCGGATTTAGTATAAATAACCAGTCTAAATACTAGATCGTAGGATTAAGTAGTTGCACAACAAGCAGATATCTCTAGTCAAAGTGCCTATAGTCAAATCATACCTTCTAAGAAGCTACTTGGGAGACTGAAGAGGAAATGAAAGCTAAATATCCACAATTATTTGAGGTCATCTTGCATTATATGGAAAAGTGATAAGTTTCAAGAGAGAAACTCTTTAAGGGGGGAAGGCTGTAATAGCCTAATCATAAAATTATTAAAATGTTTATTTATTTGATTACCTTATGTTCATAATTTTTTTCTCATATTTATTTATCGCATTTATTCACCCCGGTGGAAAAAAAAATTTTATTTGAGCCCTCACTTGGCAATTCAGATTTTATTTGTTTATTTAATTGATTCACAAAAACTTTGGAAGAAGTGATAGTAGGCCTAATAAGTTTCATCTAAGCAATTCATTTTGTTTTCAGTAACATTACAAAGCTTTAATTTTTAGTTTCATAAAAACGTTATCGTTAGGAAGCGTTTTATTTCCGAACCCAACTTATTTTTGTCATTTTGAAGCCCAACAAGTTTGCTTATTAATATAACTAATTACTATGATTAAGCTTAATCATGTTTAACCCAAAAAGGTTACTTTACTAGTTAAAACTCAGTCAAAGAGTTAGATTAGTTGACAAAACATCAATCCAAAACTGTATTTTCTCTCTCCTCTTTCTCTTCCCTCCCCACGGCAGCAGCTACAGCAGTTTTCTAGATGTTTTTTTGGCCAATTTTTTGCTAGCCCTGGTGGTTTCTACCCCCCCAACATCGCAGTACCTTAAGCTACCATCCTCCATCATCGAAACTACTAAACCTCATCTCCATCTCTGCTTATTTTCAACCAAAGTGAGCAGTCGTGAAACTTGATTTTGTTGGTGTTTCTTTTTATTCTAGTCTTGATTCTTGTTTTGATGTTTATGATCTTTGATCATGATGCTTTGATAAGAAATAAGTGCTATTTTGATATTGACTATGGTGGAGTTGAGATTGGATCATATTAGGGTTAGGGTTGATGTTAATCATGCAAGCTTGATGTTAAAGTGTTGGATTTTGATTGTTTTATCTTTAATTTGGTCATCTTCTAATCTATCGGTGTTTATGATGATGTTTTTGGTGATTCCAAATGAGTTAGAGTGAGTCCAAGTTGGCCATGAATGAGGGTTTTGGCAAACAATGTATGGTTTGGATTAATCTAGCTTTAAGCTTGGTTTATATGTGTATTTCATTGAAAAATGACCTCTATTGGATATGATTATGATGTGAATTTGAGTGTGGTGATTTTATAAGCTGTTGGAATGGACCAAAGCTTGTTTAAATGTGTTTAAGGAATGGTTTAAGTCAAGAATTTGTGTAAAAAAGAGAGGGAAACGCCAAAGCAGTGAGAGCTGAAAATTTTAGGAAAATAGAACAGACTTCACAATGAAACTGGTAATGATTGGCCTAGTGGAAAATTATAGTTTACGGTGATTAGATAGTTCAGTGTGTCAGCTTTCAAAGTCCTTTTGAATCGCCTTAATCCGAGATTTGTGAAAAACGTTGTGGTCGTTTTAGCAAAACTATGCAGAATGAACCAAAACTAACAGGCTTGTTTTCTAGTTTTATTTTGGGAATTCTATTGTGAGGATCAAGCTTGGTATTCTAAATGAAAGATTTTTGGGACTTCTTAAGCTTTCTATATTGGGATGTTGAGCCTTAATCAGAGGTCAGATGACTATGTTTCAAGTCATTCTCTCCAAGTGCTTGTTATGTTCTTACTTTTCTTTTACTAAATTATTAGTTATGAAATAAATAATTTTGCTAACCATATGTTCCTACAATGATAATTTTGTACAAAATCAGGACATAATCTATCATTCCTTCCACTTTTATGCATAATATTACTCAGTGAGATTACATTTAAAAATTCCAGATATGTTCATTGTCTATATCTTTAGAAATCAACACGTATTTATCAAAATTATAAGGTTTTGGTAAGTACATCAATGAATTAGCTTAATCAGTGATTTATCATATAATTAATGACCCATCAGTTATCAGTCATAGGTCATAACCATTCCGTTACCTGCACGGCTTTTGGCCAGGTCTCGATCGACTTGGCAGGTGCGCACTTATCTTTAGATTGTAACAGTTACCAGGGGTTCCCTATCAGATAATAATTGACAATGTAGTTTCATGTTTGTTTCATTCCTTGTGTTTAATTAAAAATGAATTGTAATACGGGCCAGCCAGTTTTTCTTTCTATGAATCTTTAACAATTTAGGAATGCATGTACTGAGCTTCGACTCGCAGTTCAAAATATTTTCATGTTTTGTTTTACAAAAGTATTCAGCGAATCGCCCTCAGGCGGGCAGGACGGCTGAAGATGATAAGTGAGCTGGGAAGTCTATATGGAATCGTGGTATATTATCCTTGAGATGTTATAAAACCGTATTGTGATATATTTTGGGGTTGAGACAGTATATTTTATCAGAATTCTATGTTTTGGTGTCATGANNNNGATGTTTGAATGGTTTTGATATTAGTATAACTTCTATATTTATCTAAATGGTCTTATAGGTTTTGATGGTGTGAATGCCTTTGGTGGTAAACATTGATTATTATGGATACGTTTATCTTGTACATGGAAAGTCTTATCCTTATTAGATAGCGGTAATGCCTAATTATTTAGGTTATAATGTCTAATTGGTGAAACTAATGAAAGAAATGCGAACAGCTATTTACTTACATTTGGGGCGTTGTAATTGATGTGGGTGATTGCAAAGGTCATAATCCCCTTACTTGCTTTATTTTAAACTTCAACTCCCACACATATATGTTTAATAAATAAACTTCCGCAATCTCTATTTAATCTTATTATTATACTCGAATTGGCTTCATATGAATCAAGGCATGTTCTTATTGTAGCTTACTCAATCTATTTATCTATCCATTGGCACTTTGCTTGTCCAATCCATTTATCTATCCATTACACTTTGCTTGTCCAATCTATTTGTCCTATCTACTGCACTTTGCTTATCCAATCTATCCATCAATTTATTGCAATTTGCTTGTACCGTCTATCTATTGCACTTATGTTGTTGCTTGTGGCTATAAAATCACCTAGTTGAAGCTCCGCTGCTTGTCATCTTGTTTCCAATTTGTCAGTTAAACCCGAGTATACTTGGGTCATCTTTCCCCTTGGTTGATTATTTATTGAACCCTTTATGATCCATATTGATAAACCACAATTCTTGTGGCATTATATTTTAGAATTCATGATACACTTATGGTTGTCTTTATTCTAACCACCCCATGTTAATCCTTCCTTTATAAATCCATTCTAGACTCATTGTTTATTTCTTTCGTTCCTTATAACTCACCTGACTACCAATTCCATCATTTTCATCTTTGACCACGTTTATTCTAGCTTCTAATTCCGACTTAGAGAAGATCTTAGACTAGTCTGATGAGGGAAGACCTTGTGATGCATTAAGAACATCAGATGAGGACTTTTTTAGAAGGGCATAATATCAAATAATGTCTAGTGGTATTAGAGTAAGCTAGAAGAAGCATCGAGAATAATGAGATAGTTTAAATACATGTTAAGATGACACAAGGATTATACAAGAGTCATATGTTCATTTTAACCAAAGAAGTAGACAATCAAAGTTCATATGAGATCTAAAGTATTCCAAAGGGCTTCTCTAGTCAAGGGTGACAATAGACTGGATCTCAGAGATAATTAAGTCCTCGTTACATTGGGCTTTATGAGTCAGTATCGGATTACTTATTAGGAAATGCAATGGGCTCCATACTTATTAGTGGTAAAGGCAAAGAACCATTAGAGTAGAGTACCTCCATTGCAGTAACAAGTTTTTCTTTTGAAGAGAATATCAATTTTGAACCAAAGTAATCGAGCCAGTGAAATCATTAAGGATCTAGATATTCAACCATAGGATTAAGCAGCTATGCACTTTGGGCTAATCATACCTTTTTAGAAGAGTGAAAATCAACTATCCATACTGGAGGTGACATTGCATACATGATCAAAATCATAAGTTTCGAGGATGAAACTCTTTAAGGGGGGAAGGCTATAATAACCTGACCCTAACCTATATTTATTTATTAAAATCATATTTATTTATTTATTTAATGATGTTTATTCATTCAACTAATCATGTTTATTGATTTAAACACTCATGGTTATTTGTTTAGCCAAATCATGTTTATTAATTCAATTATACTCAACATATATATTTATCGAAATTTAAATTTTCCGCCTTTGTTTATCATATTTAATCATTCCGGTTGAGGGATATTTTATTTGGGTCCCATTTTGCAATTCAAGTTTCATTGATTGTTAATTCAAGTTTTGTTGATTAATTAAATATTGGGTGAATCGATAGTAGGCCTTGATAATTATGGTTTAAGAAATTATTATTATTATAATTATTATTGTTGCTCTTGTTGTTATTATTATTATTATTGTTATTATTATTATTATTATTATTATTATTATTATTATTATTATTATTATAACCTTGTAAAAATTTTATTTCAAGTTATGAAAATTCAATTGCATACAGTTTACTTCCCTTCCTGAGCCTAAACCGTATTAGCCCAATTTAGACCCAACAAGTTACCACTTATTTTACTTAGTTAATTACCAACTTTATGCCTAACTAGTAATTAGCGAAAGCTACTTTTGGGAGATAAGTCTTTAGCCAAGTATTAAAATCATTTCCAAGCCAAGCAATTGAAGTAGCTCACAAACCCACATACACCCTTCTATCTCCTCTCTCTCTCTCTAGCCAGCCAGCCCCCCACCCCCTACTTGTTGCTACTATCCCTGGTGTTTGCTGCCTAGCTAGGCCGCCTCTGACCACCCCTCGACACATAGTACCCTTTGCCACCATCCCCACTCCTCAAAACAACCATGTATCACCACCATCTCTACTTTTTCCAAGCTCAAAGTGAGTAATCCTAAACTTGTTCCTTTGGATTTTTGGTTTTGATTGTTGTTTTGTTATTTTTGGTGGTTGATCATGTTGTTTTGATAGAAATAAGAGTTACTTTGGATGTTTTAATTGTGGGATAAGTTGGTAAGTAAGTAAGGGTTGAAATTGATCACATTCATGCAAGCTTATGTTACAACCATGTTTATGGATTGATTTGTATTTGATTTTGTAATATTTAGTTTCATTGATAATTATGATGATGTTTTTGGTGATTTGGAATGATTTCAAATGAGGATTTATGTGAAAAGAGAGGGAAAAGGTAGTGAGGGCTAGAAATTTCAAGAAAATATAGCAGAATTCAAGATTAAACTGGTAATGGTCACCCCATGGGAAAATTATTATTTTTGGTGGGTAGATAGTTCAATATGCTATCTTTCAAATGGATTTTGAATTGCCTTAATCCGATGTCTGTGGAAGACATTATGGTCGTTTTAACAAAACTGTGCAGAATGGGTCAAAACTAACACTTTGTTTTTTAACCCCATTGTGGGAGCCCTATTATGGGAATCATGATTTCTATTTTGAATTAAATTTGATTGGGACTTTTTAATATTTTCATATTGGGGTTTTAGGTCTTAATTTGAGGCCAAGGGTGAAAGTTATGAATTTTGGAACTGAACTGACCTGCTTTGGTGCAATTGGGCTGCTATCGCAATTTCTATGCAGCGTAACTTGGAGGAAAATTCTGAAAATTGTACTGTAGATTATCCATATTATTTTTGAATTTCCTATAAGATTTCATTAATTTTATTTGAGTATTTTGAGTTTGGTGATTTTTGAAAGCATTTAGAGTAATTGTGTAAAGAGCAATAGTAAAGATTGAGTGAGATTAATCATCCACTCATTTGTATACTTTGGGCTAAGTAAGTTCATTTAAGAAGGAAATGAATATTCATAGATTTTCACGGAGTTTTTAGCTTGATTGATGTGAAAGAAGACAAGTATACAATTTGGGAACTTGTTTATGAGTTTTGAATCAATTATGAATTTTACAAAGAAAATACTAAGTTTACTAAGCTTAATAGCTTCGATTGAGTTCAATGATTCATTTGGGGTGGAATTCTATATCCAATGGATTTATGAATGATGTGTGGGAGGTGAGGAGAATTTTTGACTCAGAAACCATATTTATTAGATTAAGTTATTGCACTTTATGCTATTTTTAACCAAGATATATCTCTCTTGGCCTCAAACCTTTATTACTTACTCAATTCAGAATGTATAAAATGTATTTATCAAGCCAATCTAGTGTACTTATTGTTATCTTGAACCAACGTACACAACAGCAAGCCTTAAATCTATCTCAGCAACCTATTTCAGAAAAGGCCACAACCACTCTC
>NCQV01116071.1:0-24286 GCA_002740545.1 Lophocereus schottii
ATATTGCATACCATTACAATGAAATTAACACAACCACGCAAAAAAGGCCATAGGATGCTCACAAATCGAAAATAACCATTAGTAGGTCCCATTAATGGTAGAAAACAAAGAAAGAAACCCAGCAACAAGAACACAACCTTTGACCTCAATAGTGAAGGGATCCCTAGCAGACACAAGCGCAGATAGAAAATTGAGAATGGATTAAAATTAGTCCCAAATTGGGTACCAAAATTGAAACAGGAAAGCAAAGGAGGATAATAACAGTATAACCCTTGAATTCGAGGTAAAAGCTTCTCAATATCAACACCAAATCATACTTACTGCTCAAATCAACAAATCCAAATTTGATTACATGAATTTGAAAACTAAAGAAGAAGGATCCAGAAAGACCAAAAACCAGAGAAGCAAAACCTGCAAATCTCAGCTAGTCTAAACCTGCACCTAGTTTCTACTTCAATCCCCCTTGAACTGAGTTGTTTGCCCTAAGTTATAGCCAAAAAGTCTAACCAGAGTCCCTTCATAACTACTGAGCAAATAGCGAAGAAGATGAAGAAGTGGGTGGGAGAGGCTATCTTCGTAGGTTTTACTAGGTAAATAGCATGAGATGTTCAACTTTTCAAAGGCTAATTTTATGGGATTCATTCAACTAGAAAGAAAAGAAAGAAATAAGGAGAGAGACATGTTCAATCTGAAATTATTATATTTTGTTATCCTTTATTATCTAATATTTGCTCTAAAATAAATGATTAATTAGGATTTTAATACATTTTTATTTATTTTTTAGGAATAATGAAATCTGAATAAATTGGGTGTCAAAAAATTTAGAAGAAACATTATGGATTAGGAAATAAAAACAAGAGAAGGAAGACAGACCAATCCATGCACGAGGCATAGCCCGGCATCCTCACCTTGCTTTTTTCTTTCTCTCTTTCTTTCTCTCTCTCTCGCCTAGGCTGAAGCCCAGTCTACCGCCCAGGGATATTTTCTCTTTATTTCCTCCATTTTCCCTCTTCTCTCCTCCTCCTTCTCCTATTGGCCCTATTTTAATTGCTTCATTTGTGGCCCACACGTTCCTTTATCCCCTTTAGCGCGGGCTGGCCCAAATATTTCCCCCTTTCTTTCCTCTTCATATAGACCAGGTCGAGTTCCAGGCCCAAGCGGCCCCTTACCTGCCAGACTCCATTCTCCTTTCCTTCTTTTCTCTCTGGTCAGCCAGCAACAACCTCTTTCATTTATTCGGCATGCCCTTATCACGTGATCTGCAGCTCTTTTTCTTCTTCTTCTTCTTCTTTTTCCTTGTCCCTTTCTTCTTCCTTCAACTCAGACACCATTCTGAGAACCCAGAAACTTGAACTCTCCAGCCGCTGCCTTTTCATCTTCTCCATAACAGCCATGGTTTCTCTCTCCTCCTTCATTATCTATCATTATTATCATCATCATCATTTTGTCAGTTTTTTGCGCAATTAATTCAACAATTAAGGTTGGCCATAAAGGGTTGAAAAGCTACGTTTTGGGGTCTTAAAAAATAGGGACTGAGAGCATAGAGGCCAGGCAGATAGTAGTGGGCAGTTTTGATTTTAGTTATTTGATTCCTTACTCTCATTCTTGGTTTGTTTCAAATTCAATTCCCAGACTCAAGAGTTTAGTGAAAATATTTGGTTTCTATGGGCTATGAAATTCAATTTTTTTAAAAAAAAATTTTAGTTTTGGGCTGATGGAATCATTCAAAGTTTCGTTCTAAGTTGTGCATCTGTTGCCACTCTTCTACTCCGTGGCCTTGGCTCTTATTCCGTTCTACCAAGCTTGTGGATTTTGTTTAAGGATAGTTTAAGGATTTTGTTTTTCATTCTTATGGTTGTTTTAGTTTTATTGTTATTATATTGTTGCTATCATCTGTTTCTTTATTAGTCAATTCGATGTATTAGCAATTTAATTTCGCAGTAGATCCCTGAGGACGACACCCGTAAGTGTTACAATGATAAACCGTATACTTGCGGAAATCACAACAAGTTTTTGGCGCCGTTGCCGGTGATGGATTTGTGAAATTTGGTTGCGTCAAATCGTAATTTAGTTATTCGAGTCGTTCGAGCCATTTTCGTTTTAGTTTTATAGTTGTGATTTTTAGTTTTAGTCAAGTCATTATTTCATTTTAGTAATTTAGTTTAGTTTATTTTTGATTTTGAAATTAAGTTAGTATTTTGATTTTGATTTTAGATTTTTTGTTGAGATTAGTTTTATTTTAATTTTTAGAGGTTAGTTGTTGCTGAAAAAAAAAACAGTACTAATCAATTTGGTTTATGTGCAGCAAAAAGAAAGACGGCAGAATTGATCCCCAAAAAATAATACAGTGCAGATTTTTTCAGCAGTTTTAGATTCTGTTTGAATTTTCTGGAGTATTTCTGGTATGATTTTTGCTGTGTTAATATTTTTCCTAGATTTAACATAATTTTAGAGTTTTTCTTAAATTTTTGGGATTGTTTGAAATTTTTTGTGAATTTTGAAATTAATAACCTGTTTGCAATTATCTGCACAGTTCGGGGATAGAAAAAATTTTAAAAAGATATATTCATGTCCCTTGTGATTGTATTGAATTTATTGTGTATTTAGTTCTAATTTTAGGAGTTTTATTTTCTGTTTTTTTTAGTTTTTGTCTTATTTTAGGTTTTCATTTTTGTGCGTGTTTAAAGAAAAATCAAACGAAATGGTGTGCATGTTTTGTGTGTGTGCTTCTTTTCTATCTTTTATATTAGGTTATTTTTTGATGTTTGAGTCTTTTTGGGCTTTCTTTTCTTTTGGTCATATAGATTTCTTTTTGTTAGTTTATTTTGTTAACTTGACTATTTGAGTAGTCTTATTTTTTGGTTTTAGTCATTAGTTATAGTTAGTTGTCTTAGAGTCATTGTTTTTTTCCATTACCTTTTCTTTCAATGAAAAAACCTTAAAAAAAGGAAAAAATTCTTAAAATTGAAAAAAAAATGCTTCAAGAATGCCAGTTTTTCATTTCTCACAATTTAAGTATGAACTTTTATGGAGTTATCTTTCAAGACTTAATAATTATCGTGCTCAATTGAATCAGCATTTTCGAAAATGGAAACTTTGTAAGGTCATTGCTGTGGCTTTGAATTCTGAATCTAGAGGTTATGCAGAATCTATGTGCCCTGGAGGTTTACTAGGATTATTCTCTAAAACTCAAGATGAGGTATGGGATTTCTTTGAAAAATTAGTTTGGAAGACATATGAGTTTGAACAAGCTAGAAGCACCTTAGAATACCCTACTCATAGCGAGTCTGCTTTTCCTGCTAATCCTTACCACCACGGTCACTATAAGAACTTATACGACCCACCCTACTCTTCTATGCCTCTTATTTTGTATGATTATTGTGAGTCTTCTAATCATGATACTTGTAATTGCCCATATTATGATTATGTTGATGCTACTTGTGCAAGCGTGGAAAAGACGATTAATGATATGACTGATAGAATGATAGAGAATATGAAAAAGAGGATTGTTGAATATTCTCACTGTTTTAGTCATAGTAGGGAGAATTATAGTTAGCCTGACTCTAGTTTAGGATCTCCTAAACCTGAAGTTAATCTTTATAATGATTTTGAGTTCTCTTATCAATCTAGGTCTAATTTGCAAGATGTTGAGCCATTGCTTAACCTAGAACAAGAGAGTGACCTCCCTATGTCTCTATCACAAGGCCTTACGCCCCACACTAGCTCACCTAAGGATGTCACTAATGATATCCTAGTTTCTTCCGACCCATTCGTCCCTTTGAATCACTCTCATGAGTTTGAGGTGGCTGAAGACCTTGAGAGTCCTAGTGAGTTAGATATGAGCATCAAGTCTAACATTGAGCATCATCAGATAAATGAGTCAAAAGAAACTATTTTACAGGAGACATATGTGGAGGTTCTAAATTAGAATTTACTGGCTAATACTGAGTACATCTCTAGGATGATGACCACTTTACTAGCTAATACTGAGTACATCTGTCTGATATCTAATTCTTCCAAACTATTTGACAAGTTAAAATGGACCCTTACTTGTGCTGCATTGATATGGTGGATGTATTCCTTTTGGCACCAACTCCATTTTTACTGTTGTAATCTAGTTGAGAGTTGTTCTTGCCAATTTGACAAGCTTTAATGGGTTTTGNNNNGAGTAGGGATGTTTCATTCGATATGGAGTGGCTGATGCTCCATAGGCCTTTGTTTGCACGGATTTCTGCAGGCTACAGCTTAGGTGGACTTCTACACCTGACCTAGTATACTCATTTCTCTTCATTTTCTCTTTTTATTTTGTTTTTTTTATATAGATTGGTTGCTTTGTTTTATTCTTATTGTTTTCTTTTTGAGTTTAGAGTCCTGTCATTTTTCTTTCTTTTTGGGTAATGTTTTCTTTTGTATATACATTCTTATTTTGGATTTTTATGTTTCTTTTTACTCCCAATGTGGAGATTATGAGATTTACGTATGGGGGTGGGGAAACTTTGTTTCAAAAAAAAGGGAAAAAATTGAAAGAAATGAAAATTTTTAAAATCCAAAAAGATTTTTGTTTTATTTTTAGGGAATGTGCTATTCTGATTGATTGACTACATTCTCCTGTACCCTTAGTATTAGGTTGTATATAGATGTGATGTAGGTTGATAGAACTTAGTCCTAAAGTATGATGTTTGTATGTGATCCTAACCCTCGGCATTATTTCTAAGCAAGTTTGACTTTGGTAGATCAACCCGTAAGATATTGAGCCTTATAGACTAATTCATCAATTTAGTCTCATGTTTTTCTTTCATGTGTATTTCTTCCATGATTACATCTCTACAACTTACTTTGATTTTCTTTGAAATCAAATTTAGCATATGCATTATGATAATATGATAGAGGCATTCTTTGTTTTTCTAAGCTACAGAGCTAAATTGCCACCCTTGTGTGAATGTTTCACCCTTTGCTAAACCCTTTGAGCCTTGCCTTTTTGTTGTGAACCTTTCACTTTAGCCATAGCCTAAACACATTTCCCTACCTCTAAGCCAAGGCTGGTGGGGCAACATTTCATTATTTGGAGGGTAACTTTTGGGTATTTTATGAATATTGGTGGTTGATCTTGGTTATGTAAGGGGATGTATTGTAGTGTTCATTTGGAAATTGAGTTGTATTGTTCTTGTACATGCCATTCATTCATTTTGTTTCATGCAAAACAGGAAAAAGGAAAAAAAGCAAGAAAAACCAAAAAAAATTGAAAAAGTATCCAAGGAAAAATGATGAAAAAATTGAAAAAAAATATCAAAAATTCAAAAACAAGTTGTGAATAAGAGTGTTTGGCATGGATGTGTACTTGTATACTCATTTCCAAGGTCAATTTAATTGGGGTGTGTTCTTATTTTGTGTTTTGTGAGAGTGAGTGCTCATTATAATTATTGGTATAAGTGTTGGTTGCTCATTAGCTATGGCTTTTAGCTCCTCATTTCCCAAATCATTTGTCCCTCTCATAACCCTTGCCCTTAGCTCCATTACAACCCTCAAAAGTCCTCTTGATTATTATTTTATATTTTGTATTTTAGTGGTGGAGAATTGAGAATCTTATCAAGCCTATGGTATTTTGTTTGATTGGAAGAGAGTTGAGTGAACGTTATTATATTTTAAACACATGAGTGGGAGTGTTCCATATTTTCTTTAAAGTGAGATTCTACCAGCCATGCTTGTGTATATTTCTAAGTGGGGTGAAAGATTATGAATAGATGTCATCAGCGGGGATTAAGGATTTTTTGATGTGTACATTGCATTTATATGTGATCTAGTGCTTTGGTTGCTTGAGTGTGCATATATTTTTCACCGAAGTTGTATATGCTTTGAAAAATCGAAAAAAGATTTTCAATTTTCTGTTTTTGTTTTCTTTTATAGATTTTGTGGGTATCTCTTCTGTAAATCCTCACGAGATCTTACTCGTCTACTAGGGGTAACATAGGGGTTTAAAGAGCATGTTGCACATGTTAAGTGCAACTATAATTCCTACAAAAGTGAGTTAGAATTTTATTTATTTTTCTAGGATTTTTAGTTTTATTTTACTCGAGAACGAGCAAAATTTAGGTGTGGGGGTAATTGTTCAACGTGAAATTATTACGTTTTTATATCCTTTATTATCTAATATTTGCTCTAAAATAAATGATTAATTAGGATTTTAATATGTTTTATTTATTTTGTAGGAATAATAAAATCTGAATAAATAAGGTGTTAAAGGATTTAGAAGAAGTATTGTGGATGAAGAAATAAAAACAAGAGAAGGAAGATAGACCGACCCATGCACGAAGCCCAACCCCGCATCCTCACCTTCCTCTTTTCTTTCTCTCTTTATTTCTCTTCCTCTCGCCCAGGCTGAAGCGCAGTTCGAAGCCCAGTCCACGGCCCGGGGATATTTTCTCTTTATTTCCTCCCATTTCCCTCTTCTCTCCTCCTCCTTCTCCCATTAGGCCTATTTTAATTGTTTCATCCGTGGCCCACACATTCCCTTATCCCCTTCAGTGCGAGCTGAGCCAAATCTTTTCCCCTTTCTTTCCTCTTCGTGCGAACCAGGCCGAATTCTAGGCCCAAGAGCCCCCTTGCCTGCCAGAATCCCTTCTTCTTTCCTTCTTTTCTCTCTGGGCTAACCCTTTCATTTATTTGGCATGCCCTTGTCATGTGATCTGCAACTCCTCTTCTTCTTCTTCTTCTTTTTCTTTCTCCCTTTCTTCTTCCTTCAACTTGGGCATAATTCTAAGAACCTAGAAACTCGAAATCCTTAGTTGCTACCTTTTCATCTTTTCCATAACAGTCGTGGTTTCTCTCTCTTCCTTCATTATCTATCATTATTATCATCACTTTGTCAGTTTTCTGGGCGATTAATTCGATAATTAAGGGAGATCATGAAGGACTGAGGAGCTGCATTTTGGGGTCTTAAAAAATGGGGACCAAGAGAATGGAGGCCAGATAGATAGCAGTGGATAGTTTTGATTTTAGTTATTGGATTTCTTTCTCTCATTCTTAGTTTGTTTCAAATTCAATTCTAAGACTCAAGAGTTTGGTGGAAATATTTGGTTTTTGTGGGTTATGAAATTCAAGTTTTTTTTTGTGATTTTGGTTGGGATGATGGAATCATTCGAAGTTTCGTTCTAAGTTGTGCAGCGGCTATCATTTGTCTGCTCAGTGGCCTTAGCTCTTATTCCGTTCTGCCATGCTCGTGGACTTTGTCTAAGGATAGTTTAAGGATTTTGTTTTTCATTCTTTTGGTTATTTAGTTTTATTGTTATTATCATCTGTTTCTTTACTAGTCAATTCGATGTATTAGCAATTTAATTTCGCAGTACATCCCTAAGGACAACACCAGCAAGTGTTATAACAATAAACCGTGTACTTGCAGAAATCCCAACAAGACAATGAGGGGCAAAGGGACATATAAGAGTTATGTGAGATGTTTAAGCAAAATGGTTGTGCTAATGAATAGATTATCATGGGTTCGTGAAGTTGGGTTGGCTCTGCTTTTTTTTTTCCCTTTTTATTCAATCCAATTGGAATTATTCTTATTCACCTTTTTTTGAATTTTCACAATATCTACAAAATAAATAAAAAATATATTATAATCCTAATATTGACAACTATTAAAAGCAAAAATTAGGTAAATATGAGAATAAAAATGAATCAATTTTGTGTTGAACAAATATCTCTGTACTTAAATTTTGCTTGCCCTTGAGTAAATAAAAATTAAAATCCTAGAAAAGAGAATTAAAAACATCCTAATTCACTTTCATAGGAATTACGGTTGCAGACTTGCTGTTAGCATGTGTAAAAAGCCCTATAAATCCCTAAGTTCCCCTAGTGGACGATCAATGCGTCATGAGAGTTTGCAGAAGATATACTCACAAAATCTTATCAAGAAAAAGCAAAAAAAAAAAAAAGAAAACTTTTTTCCCCAAAAAAAAGGAAAGTGTACAATATAACAAATTTATCACTTCAACAACTCACCTTCAAACTATACATGAACATAGTACATAATGATGACTATTTGATCTAAAGGTAGACCACATTCTGTATTTTTGCGCATCTCATAGTAACACAATCTATGTGCCTTGGAGCTATGTGCAAAAGTGCATGGACACATGAATATTAAACAATTAGAATTGAATCTACCCCTCTACTTGCTCAAACGACTCTATCAATCTGTTTTGCCTTTTTGTTTATTTTTCTTTCACTTTTTTTAAAGAGAAACACACAAACTCCTTGTGCTCCTTAATTCGAGTAGCCCGTGCAGGGACCCTCCACTAGATTCTTCCCTAACCATTCTCGATGATTCAAGATCCTAGCAACAAAATGCCCCCCTGGCTTTGACGCTCCAGGAGAAACACTTAGCAGGTACTCAAGCCAATCAAAGATTTTAATTATAGATAGTGGCTTGAACATAGGTGCTGGAGTCAAAATATCATACTAGTTTCATTGTTTTTTCTTCTCTCTATTTTTCTTCTTTTTTTCTTTTTTCTTAAAATTAGAAATCAAATTATGCAAGTAAAGTGTTTTCAAATCATTTTAATGACCTAACACTAAGAGTCAATGCTTTAGTGTGCAAAATGCAAATAGACATGTCATTATAAGTAAAGATTAATATATAAGACATTAGCTCACCTGGTAGAGCTAAAGGTCTCAATTCATGCATGCTATCATGTACACCCAACATAAAATATAGTAAAGATCAAAATAGTCACCACATACACTTCCAAAGACAAAAATATTTTTTTAAAAAAAAAATTTGAAACTTCTGCATAAGCCCTCTCCCTCACATCTAAACAATGCAATGTCCTCAATGGGAGTGAAAAAAATATACAAACTCTAAGAGAAAAATTTTTTAAATATAACTACAGAAATGAAAAACTCAAAAATAAAGAAAAACGATATGACTGAAAACTCAAAAGGAAAACAACAAATATTAAATAAAATCATATAAACAAGGCAAAGGACAAAACATAAAGCAAAAATGGGTACATATATAAACCAAAGAAAAGAAAAGAAAAAAGAGAAAAGAGAGGAACAATTACACTAGATTGGGCCCAAAATACACCTAGGCTATGCCTCCTTAAATCAGGGAGGTCCTTGGAGCATCTCAAGCTGCTAACTCAAATCAAAACTCACTAGAGCATGTAGCAACTTATCAAACCTATTGTAACAAATTTCGTACATATGCAAAGAACAAAAACGACAGTACGTTCTAAGTCAAGTACACCATCAAATCAGCACAGGTAAGGGTCCATTTAAGCTTGTCAAAATCTTGGGCCCAAACATCAAAAAGACATACATACTCATACTCAGTCAGCAAAAGGATCAATGCTTAGAAATTTTACCACTATGAATGAGCTATCTAGGCAAGTCTCCTAAATCCTCAAGTCTGTTAGTCTTGGCATACTTACCAACAGTTCGGTCCTAATCAAAAACAGTAGGCATAAAAATCTAAAGCTTTAGCAAGGTGGATTTAAAAGGTCAAAAAAGATGGCTAGTTATATGGGCTCAAAAGAACAGGACACAAATTCAACGCATAAATCATCATTTGATCTTTCATTTTCATCTAAACTACATGAAAAAGACTCATTGTCTACACAAAAAATGTTAACATTTAAGTCCAAACTAGTGGATTGAATGTTAACTAGCTTCTCACATGACTCCTCATTAAGTTCATGATGCCCATCCTTACTAAAAAAAAAAAAAATGCTCCCATCTACTAACTCACTCAAACATTCTTCACCCTCAAATTCACAAGACTGAGTCAAAGGGGCAAATGACTGGGGAATAATTAGGATATCCCAAATAATGACCCTATGTGAGCTATGTTGGGATAGAGACATAGGGATGTTATTCTCTTATTCTAGGTTACACAAAACATATCATCATGCAAATTGGATCTACTAAGAAGGGAGGACTCAAAATTGTAACCTCACATGTAAGAGAGTATAAACTATGGTCAGGCTAATGTAAGTAATCACACCTCTAGCCCCAATTATGAATTCTTAATTAGGTTACACTATTGACCATTGCACCAACCATATTTCCTAAATTTTTAAGTCTATTTTCATGTCCGTAGGCCGAACAATAATTAACATCATGATTATAGGAAGCAAAATTATGACAATAAACATGAGCAAAAAAAAGAAGTGGAGTGATATGGTTGGGATGGTGGGTCCCTGAACTGATATTGTGAGTAAAAATTAGCTTCATAAACATATGGATCACAAATATGATAACCTAAAGTCTCTCTAATATGCTCAAAGTCATAAGTGTTCCATGATGATATTTTAAAGAAATTCCAAGCCTTTTCTATAGTTTTAGACAACAAACCCCAAAGACTCCCAAGACACATGAACTCAATATGGCCTTGGAATTCAGAATTTAGGCCCTCATAGCTGACCTCACAAATTTCCTATTTTTCAAGTGTGTGGTCTACATATTGATCACAAAATTCATTTAGGCTCAAAAAATATTTTCAAAAAGGCTCACACTCAAATTAAGAGAAATTGAAAAATAATTTTTCAAATCTCTCTTAAAAGAAAAGAGAAAATATATCGTGACAACTACTTGGCAACTACTGAATAATTGAACTAAAAAGGAATCAACAAAAGACAACAAAAAATGAAAATAAAGACCCAAAAGAACTAAAAAAATGAAAAGTGACCTAATTTCAAAATCGTCATGCCCAACAGCGTTACCACAAACTTTTCGAATAATTTTCAAAGCTTTTTGAAATACTAGAACTGCACATTCATGAGTTGTAGCACTTGATGGTCAGCTCATAGGGATGAGATATGGAATTAGATCACTAATTAATTATTGAACTATTAAACCAAACTATATAAACAAAAATAAAATAGCAAAAAAATAGCTAAATAAAACTAACTTTCAGCTAGCTAACTACACACTACCAAATAGCGAAGGAAAACGGTGATGGATTCAACGGAAAAATCTAATGTCCAACCATTATATCAAAGTAAATAAAAGGAAAAGTGTGTCTAACTTTGCACTCAAGAAAAAATAAAGAGATGTTAGGGAATACAACTCATTCATACAATCATATTGTATATCTTCACAATGAAATTAACACAAGGAAAAAAGGATAATATGCTTACAACTCGAAAATCACCATTAACAAGGCCCATTCAAGGTAGAAGATAGAGAAAGCGACCTTCGACCTCCATTAGTGATGACATCCCCAGTAGACACATGACCCATAATAGAGACAGAAAACAAAGATGCAAAACTAAGAATGGACTAAAACTACCGCTAAATTGGGTGCTAAAATTGAAACAGGAAAGCAGAGGAGCGCAATAACAATGTGACCCTTAAAATAGGTCTAAAAAGTTACTCAATATCAAACACAAATTGTACTTGATACTGAAATCAAAAAACCCAAATCTAATTATATGAATTTGAATGCTAAAGAAAAGCAATTTGGAAAGACAAAAGCAAGGGAAGTGAAACCAAAGTCTCAACTATTTTAAACATACTCCTTCTCTCTACTTCAATCTCCCCTTCAACCAAGTTGCTTGCCCATATTTATAGCTAAAAACCCCAACCGCAGAACCCTTATAATTACTGAGTAAGTAGTGAAGAAGATGAAGAAGTGGTGAGGAAAGGGTATCATCATGGGGTTGACTAGGTAAAACACATGAGAAGTTCAAGTTTTAGGGCTAATTTTGCGATATTTGTTCAATTTTTTTTGGGGGGGTGAAGGAAGAGAAAATCGTCATGTTGATGAACGCATTATGATGGGCTCGAGGAGTTGGGCTCACTCTTCATTCTTCTCCTTTTCTGATCCAATCTAGTTGGAATTATTTTTATTCACTGTTTCTTAATTTTTACAATATCTTCAAACTAAAATTAAACTATGTTATGGTCCTAATATTAACAATTATTACATTCAAAGAATTAGGTAAATATGGGTATCAATTTTGTGGCAACCAGCCTTCAGCTTGGTGAAATTAAAATCTTAAGTTTTACCATCTTTTTCTTATTGTTTTTTTAGGTTATTATGCTCTATTATTCTTCATATTTTTTTTCCAATTTAGAGAAGTGATATTAAATTTCATCTTTATTTTAATTTATTTTCTAAATCATAAAGTGCTTACAAAAATTTACTTTTTCCTTAAGATCTATCTTTTCTATTTTATTTTTTTTCTTCCTTTTAAAAATACGTTAACAATAATTTTCATTTAATCCCTTATTAAATTTCAAAATTTACAATGATGGACATTTCGATAAGTTTGGAGATTTAATTTGTTTGATGTGAACTTAAAAAAGGGCAAAAACTTTTCCAAAATGACAATAAAAATGACAACTCTTACTGTGGGTTTCACTTTTGTAGAGTCTAGGAAAATCGAGATATGGAGAGACATACCCTTGAAAGCACTTAAATAAGCAGAGTGATCAACTCCAAGAGACCTATTTAATTTTTTTTTTAAAATAGTTTGAAAAATAAAAAATTTATGAAACATGCATGCAAATTGAAACATTAAATATCTAGATAAAGATTTTTGAAACATGTCTAAAAATAGAAAGCATTAAATATTGGCTTGAGAGTACGTGCCTAGAAATCTCGGGCTTTTGCTGCGATGGTAGCAGATAATGCCGAAGAGAGAGTTTTGTAAGTTACCAGATTTAGTTTGGGAGAGCAAGCTACTAAATATATGTGGATTTCCATAGACCCCAAGAAGATGGACATGTTTTGATAGTGCTATCTTGATTTAGAAGGTTATAAGAAGAATAAATTGTTGGACTTCGAGGCATCTATCATATGTAAGAAGCCTACATCTTATCAATTTAGTTTTTGCTCTCTATACTCACGTATTGCTCTTCTTTATTTATTATGCTGAAAGAAGTTATGAAGAGTATTGAAGATATTTTCTTCTAATTACACACCCCCTCTTGGGATTTTATTTGTAAACCTAAATTTGTTGGGGGTTTGGTGTTTGGTGGTTAAAAATTGAATTGTGGAATGTAGCTGCTATTGCCAAGCATCTATGGTATATTCTAGATGATAAGGTTTGTTTATATGTCAGATAGAATCATAGCATTAACATAAAGGACGAAGGTATTTGGAATGTATCTAGTAATGTTAATTCATCCTAGTATCGAAGGAAAATATTAAAGGTAAGTGATGAGTTTGCTAGTGGCTATGCAGCTAATCCCTCTAGACAATATAAACTATCTCCAAAGGGACTTGTGAGTAAATCTCCTCTAGCCAAGCTCAAACATACATTTTGTTTGTGGAGGGCTTGCTTTGGAAGGCTGCAAACTAAAGATAGGCTGATAAGTATGAAAATGTAAACCCAGAGCAATAGATGCTGCTTATGCTATGATCATTGAAAAGATCATTCACACCTATTCTTTAAGTGTCGTTTCGGTCAGTGTGTTCTACATAACACATTATGCTACATGCAGTTGGATGTTTCCAGTTGCATAGTGTTAGATACAGCAAGGACCTTTAGTGAAATGAAAAAGTGTAAGACCAAACAAAAAAACTTTATGCATCACTGCAGCTACGAATTACTTATAGTAGGGAAAAAATCAGAGAAATTTCAAGAGCGTATAACATAGAACTCATATGGTTTCTAATACATGTGCCTATTTAATCTTAAGTAAATTTTTGCTTAAAAGAAGTAAGAGATAGAGTGTATCCAAAATTTTGATGCAATATTTATCTTAATGCTTGAGCTCTTGTACTTGTCCCTTCGGTTCTTATAAAGGAGCTAATTTTCTCTAAGTGGTAAAGAAATTCTTTATTACTTTTGCAAAAAAATCATGAGCGACTTGAACAAAGTAAGTTGGTTTGGCCTTCTTAAATGGGGTTAAGATCGCACTGAGTTGGGCTTCATCCATCAAACATGGCTCAAGGAACTATATGGCTAAACCTTAGAGGCTCACCTAAGTTGTATTGGCCCGCCAAAGATGATTTGATGCAACATACAACCTGAGTTGAGACAACCTGAGCAGGCTTTGATACAAATAAGTTGGCTCGTGCACGTGTAGATTGCAGTGATAACCTTGATGTGGGCCACAGTAAGATGCATCTAGTTACGTAAAGATGATGGTTCAAGGCACAAAGAGTTGCAAAAAGTAAGCATTTCAAAAGAATTTATCTATCTCTGTATCTATATATCTACATTTTTGCATATCCATAGATAATGCATAACAACAATCTTATGGTCCTTATGATTTATCTAAATTCTAAAAAATTAGAAGTTGTCATCCATTTGATAAATACTATTTTTAATAGTCGTCGCTTGATCTCCCAAAAAAAAACTATTGTAATTGAAAAAAGGATTATTAAAAAATTACAATAATTAGATCAATGATCATTTTAATCTCCAACTTTATAGCTGACACATCATATTTATTATTTTTTTTGGGTAAAGAAAATTCACAATTACCTAACTATGATCCCAAAGAAATATATTTCCTTATCTCAATAGTTTTTCTTTGGGGTTCAAATACCTTGTCTTAAAATTAACAAGTAATTGAAAATTGAATAATACTTTGATAATACAATATCAGTTTTCTCATCCATAAGCATTGATATAGGTATCTACCTTATCCCCACAACTACAAGTTTATTAGTTTCCTCTAACTTCAATTTTTTCCATTCTTCTAGTTCATTGAAGCAACAACTACATGTTTATTAGTTCCCCCTAACTTTAGTTCCTCTCATTCTTTCAATTGATTGCAATAGCAAAATTTAGTCAATAAATGAACATCCAATTTCCCACTCTATTTCTATTTCTATATCTCTTAATCATGACTTCAACTTTGTCTTTTTTCATAAGTTTTTGTTTGAAAATTAGGTTGCACGGTAGGGTGTCGAGATCAGTATCAACCTGTTGATGTTATGTGTGGTTTCACGATGATTGATACCAATCCCTTGATGCTATGAGTGCTGTTCATCTTTTTTGCCTATGCTTATTCTCGAATCCAATCATACATAATTTTCTATTTACTTTTATTTCTCTTTTCTTTATTCACTCACTTTAATTGATTAATTAGGATTTGTGTTCAACATTACTTCTAAAGTGGTTAGTTGTTGAATATCATATGAAAATTAAAGTTGTATGATGTTTATTGTATTGATTATGATAATTTTTAAGATTCAATTTGGTGTGTCTTTTTTCCTTTTTTTGGTTGTTTTGTGTTCACGGGAAACTTTTAATGCGGTTTAATCTCAATTTTGTAATGCTCAATTCTATTCCCCTCATCATATCTGTAAACTTTAGTTTAATTTTAGTTTTTGCATGTTATTGTTTTTTTTCTTCCATTGGTATTTCCTTACTCATTAAAGAGTACAGGTTCAATGCCCATTTCACTATGATATTATTTCTAAAGATTCATACATATAAAAAGATTAGTTATTTTTCTTATCATTATTTCATAAATATGTAGGGCAAAATTGCTAATTAAATAAGGATCATCATATTCATATTGTGAAGGTTTAATCGGAACATATGTTGTGAGGATGTTGCGGCAAATGCATATTTACGAGGTTAGCCAATGGTTCTCATCTTTGTTGTCTTTCTTGAAAACATTGAAACTAATTCTTTATCTCATATAGGAAAATATTTAGTGAGCATGATCACAACCTCACTATCTGACATTATCATAAAATTATCGTATTTTTTTTCCCTTTAAACTAGGTTTTCTACATAACTTCAGTAATTGGAGCATTCAACATTTTTTTTTGATAGAATAATTATATTTGGATCACATTTTTATTTATTATAGGTAATTGAGGTCATCCAATATGAAAGTTTTTCTAATAGAATGCATTGAGTTGACAACCTCCAATTCTAGTAAGATTTTTGTTATTTTTAATTTTTTAGCATCCAATATATGAACATATTATATATTGATGTGATGATCCTACAAGTAAATAGTTTAGTGTTAATTTTTTGATATTGTTTTCTAATTTTAAATACTCCCCATTCTTCTTTTGGCCATCGATCGGATTAGTCGGAATTAACAATACACCAAGAAAGAATTTAACCTTGATTGAGTTACATTTGGGATGGAGGAGGAATACTTGAATATGTTCTTCATTTATGGAGAACTGAATATGACGGCCTTAGGAGTGTCCTCTATTAGGGTTCGTAAGTTGCGGAATGTGTCATATCTCTATGTAACATTTCAGGCAAAGCTTGAAGCTGTTAAGTATAGGAACAAGGCCTTCCCTCTTTATGACACTTGCCGAAGTGTGGAATGGACATAGTAATTGGAAACCAAGCCAAAATTATTGCATTAAATAACAGCTAAAAAGAAGGCTTCCCAAACCCAAAGTGTTGATTCAAGTGAAGAGGTCAATATATTAGTTAGCCAAAATGAAATCTCCTCAGAGAACAATGTGGTTGGTGATTCTGCTGATGTGAGTATGCAAACAAAACTGTAAAGAAAGTAGAACAGAAAGTGCTTGTGTTCTTGAAGCAACTACTAAAAACTATGGGGCAAAGACATCATCCAAAAAGGCTAAAACTAAAGTTAAAATAAATGAAGAAGAACTTGAGGTTCTAAGCATGGGTTTGCGAGAGTTGCTGATGCTTTAATAAAATTGACAACATAACTGCTGAAACCTACTCACCTTGTCGCCAATGAGTCAGAAGTTTGGATCCTTTTGGAAGAAATAGGGCTTGGTGATGATGCTATAGCAGAGGCTTATGTGTATCTTGTGAATAATCCTAAAAAGTTGAAGGCTTTGCTTGCAAGTCCAGAGGCAAGGCGCAAGGATGTTTTTAAGCCAATGATGCGGACGTCAAACACTACCATGTAATCCTCTACCTAAGTAAGGCTTTGTAGGTTGCTAAGCATTAGTCTTTTTTGGGTATTTTGTGGATGCTTGGTTTGTATTTTTTGGTCTTAAACCATTGCCTATTACCATTGCTTGTCTACGATAATGGTCCTCTTCACTTTTATTGCCTTTGTGATGCTGTTAATGAAACAATGGCAACATTTTGTAGATGTCATGTACTACCCCTTTGAACTATGTTATGCCAGCTGATGATAACTTGTATAGATGGTACTGAAAATTTGCCATCTTATTGATAATGCATGATTTGTGGTGCATTCAGGCATTTGAGCTTCAAGTTGTATGCTTTTGATGTCATATAGTGACTCAGGTTTTCTGTTGGGTTGAATGATTTCTTTATTCCACGTGTGATGTATACAACAAGAGTTGCTTATCACTTTCAGATATGAGATTCATCTAAGCATTAAGCCTGGTTGATAGAGAAAGGTCACAAAAAATGGAAAGGAAATTCGTGGCAGCACCAGGGAAACTAAAAGGATTAAAGACACCCCAACATTCGCAATGCATAAGAAATGAGAGTTTGAAATTTAGGATAAATGATATAGAGGGAAGGAACTGGGTAGTGTATTAGTAGATGTGATTCTAGTTCATGGGTTAAATGCTTCATAATTTTTTTTTCCCTTTATAAATGTGTCAATGTTTAGAAGATTAAGGGCATAAAAGTTAGAAAACAAAAAAGTTAATAGCTTTTTGGATATACGTACTAAGAAATTAAACTTGGGAAATGAAATATAAAAAGAAAGAAGACATGTGTACTTAAATAAAAGTCAAGCATATGTACGTCCCTTTATTTATTCTTACTTATTTTCCTATTCTTTCAAATAAGAGTGAGCTTGTACTCTTCTTAAACTCCCAAACAAAAGTGAACAACTGACTCTTATTTGTTCTTCTTTACTTTTACTTCTCCTTACTCTTATTTAGCCTTATACCTCAAACTTACTCACTCCCTAAGGATCATAAGGATAAAACTTCCATCGTTATTCGTGTGCAACATGTCAATACTAAAAGTGCATTAAATCTCATTAACACATTGTTCATTTGGTGTTCCTAGGTCAGACATAGGATTTAAATGCATGCGCTCCTACAATTTCTAGACTTGCATCATTCCTAAGAAAAGGTAGAACATCAGTTGACAAGTATTATAGTAATCTTTCAATTATGAGATTAGGCATCCGAAATCTAGCAAAGGAGTCGCCTTCTTTTCTCATGCAAGTGTCTTAACCCTTATCCTCTAAATTGAAATAAAATAGAGTCTAATGTATAATAAATTTTCAAAATAGTCCCTTTAGAATAGAATATCCAAGGTATGATATACCTATTATGATGAAATATAGATAAAAAAATTCAACCCAAAAAAAAAAGAAAATGCTCATCATTAACCTTAAGAATAGATAACTAATGAGATGTTACCCTAGTGGTTAAGGCTGAGATCTTGGATACATTAGACCTCAAGTTCGATTCCCCACTTCTCTATTATATTGTACTGCTTTTTATGGCTCACATGAGCCAACAAATTAAAAAAAAAGAAGGATGAGTGCATATTTGGACATATTATGCAAAAAGGAATAAACTAATAAACAAACAAATAAATAAATAGTGGTGCAGGCACTAAAAATATTTATGTGCCGTACCAAAAATAAAATAAAATAAAATATTTGGGTCAACCATTTTAATTAATTTAATTAAGCCCAAATGACTTGCAAGTCAAAGCTCAAAAGACTTTCAAGTCAAGTCATGACCTAAGCCTAAACGACTTCCAAGTCAAGGCTTGGTCAATGTCCAAAAGACTTCCAAGTCAAAGCCCAAGAGATGACTTCCAAGTTGAAGCCCAAGAGACTTCCAAGTCAAATCACAATCCAAGCCCAAAGGACTTCCACGTCAAGGCTCGATCAAAGTCTAAGTCGATTCCCAAGTCAAACGTCAGGTGACTCTCAAGTCGAGATCCGATACAAGCTTGAGGTGACCTCCAAGTCAAGGCTCGGCCCAAGCCCAAAGACCCTCAAGTCAAAGTCCAAGTCAAAGTCAAAGTTAAAATAAATGACTCTTGAGTCAAATCGATCCAAGATGAGGCCTGATTGAAGGTCCAAAATGAGGTCAAAGGCCAACTTGACTTTCAAGGGAGAGGGGGAAGTTTTTCTATAAATAGACCCCTACCATCCCCTTATTCAAGGTTGGAAAGTTGAAATAAATCACCATCACTCAAACATTCACTTTTTGAGGGAAGATGACAAGCGCACACACCATCCTCCCTTGAAGACCAATTATTCATCTTGATTGAGATTAAGCCTCTAAGGGCCCCTCTCAAGATAAAAACTCATTCAAACTCATCCAAGGAGATAGAATCAGAGGATTGCTCTCATTGTATTCAATAGATATTGTACCCATATATAAATCAATACAAAGATTTAATTTTGTACTTAAATTACTGTCTAATTTATTTTAGACTTGAAATTTGTATTTACAAATTTTGGCACGTTAGATGGGACATCTCTACCTCTCATCTCTTTCTCCTAAAGACCAAGACTTTCAAGTTTTAAGAACATCCTCTTCAAAAAAGAGATGGCCATAAAGAACGTCATCTCTCAAGCTTCGAAGAAGAAGAGCACAAGATCTCTCTCTCGTAGATCCTACGAAATGGACGTCACTTCTAGCAGGCGAACTCACACAATGGAGACAAGGAGCATGGCAAAAGCTGTTGTTTCGATTGCCACCAGGCAAACAGTGCTGCCCTCATCCAAAATCTAAGACTTGAGGACACAACAAAAGGTGTCTTCTTGGATGGAAGAAATTCAAAACCTCCAGCTTTAATATCCAATCTGTGAAGTTGAAGACTACTATAGGAATAAGTCTTCTTTGCCATCACCAAAAGGGGCGCACTTGTTAAAAACTGAAGCTGAGTCGTGAGAAATTGTTGTTATACTAGCTATGATGATAGGCTCAACCAGTTTGGAAGAGGAGATGGCTAACATGAAGGCCATCTTAGAAAAACTCACTAGGGAGAGCGAAGAAAAGGAAGAGCGTATCAAGTTTCAAGAGGAAAATATCAGTTTGCAACTCTTGGGTACACCGGATTTTATGGAAATAATTTTTGGGGGTCAACTTTTTTAGAATGTATTCTCCAGTACCTATTATTTTGGGTAAATTATTAACAGGGGTCGATATTTTATGAAATAGTTGCTATTTGAAGTTTTTCTTTACAACATAGTCCCTGAACTTTCTGAATTTTCTATTTTTAGCCCAAAGGAGTTCTAAAGTGCAAATGCTCAGATTTTTGGGGCTTTTTAATAAAACTAAGCTTATATTTTTGTTTGAACTTCCTATAATGACCTTACTGATACTAGTTATCATAATTTACTACTTATATCATAAATTTTATTATTTTTATTATTAACGGCCCACCATACTTAGCCAAATAATTAAAGCTTAATTAGAGAGTTTTGACCATTGCCTGAACTTAGTCGGCACTGGATTGCGGCATTTCTTTTAGGTTCCGATTTTTAGAGATTGCTAATCTCAATCTCACCTTCCTTAGATCAGGCACAACATAGATTCCTTTCATTTTCCACCTCAGACCGTAGTCACTAATTAAGTTTTATATATTTTTAAAGGATAGTGAGATTTTAATCAAGAAATTATAATATTTAAGACATATGGTTCAATTGAATAACACTCCTGTTGGGAACCTTCTCTTATTGAAAGCTTAAAAGTGAAAATATTACAATGGAAAGCTTAAAGAGGGACTTAAGCTAAGCTCATTAGAGATTCTTGGTTATAGAGAAATGGAGAATCCCAACTTTTCTTTTGCTCAGGAATGCACAAATAACCGTGTCCCCTCTTAACACCCATCCTCTCCTTTAATAGAGGGATGGGAGTACATAGGATGCCCTATTGGCTACAATACACACTGATTTTACACATGGCTGCAGTTATGTTCACATGGCTATAGTAGACTACTCTATTTTTTAGATTTGATACTTGTCACTATAGTACAATAATGGAGCAACACTTTTCAGAGCCTTTTAATAACAATAAGACTAGTCATCATTATTGAGATTCTGCATGCCTTCTTCTCCAATTATATTTTTCAAACTATCATTATCTAGATAATCATCAAAATTTTCTTCAAATTGAAGATGCTCTGGGTCCCATTTCTTGAATAATTCAAGAAGATATTTCTTTTCTTTTTCTGATAAGAATTTCCTAACTCCAATATCAAAGAGATAATCAAAGATATTTTCTAAACCGCTCCTTCCACCTTCATGGATTCTTTAAAGTCATTGTCATAGGCAAAAGTAGTATTTCCAAAATGCATTAATGTTTCTCCTCATTCAATTAATGCCAACTTTGATGATAAATGTTGTAGAAACCTATAGCTCTAGCTAAAGTAGGATCAGTAACTAATTCGCATCGATTGGGAAACTATTCTTGTCATTAATCATAAGGATCATCGTAATCAATAATCTAAACAAGATAATGGGCTAGTTTGGCTTTTTTATTTTCATACTTGATTAGTGCACAATGTACCCCCACATATAGGCATCGATTATTTGAAATTTTTGTTAGACCATCAGGAGATGTTAGAAACCAATGGATTCTTCTGAACATGCATTGTTGGAACTTGGTTAATTTTAAGGAAAATGGGCACTTTGGATTTGGGATTTCCACAAAGTAAAGTACGTATTCCCAGCTTTTATGTCGGGGTCATTTGGAGAGATTAAATATACTGAGAAACTAACACCACCAACTCCAAACTTATCAGGAAAGTAGATCGTTCTACTCCAAGACTCCCAATTATCATACGAATAATGATGATAATAGTCAATGCAGGCTGCATACCACTCATTAAATCATTTTTCTTGAACATAAGAACTTATTTTTTCTTGAATATCATAAGGACATCTAAGATAATTAACTTGTAACTCTAAAAGAAAAAATCTTTGGGATAAGGACTTTACTAGAAGGAGAAACCCGTTCTAGTAATAATGACATTTCATTATGGATTTCCTCCTTTTCTAGTAGGAGTTCTACTCTGATGATCACCATTGGCAAGTCCTCGAGTTAAACTATCTGTCAAAAAGTTCTTCGATCCCTATATATATTCAATAGAGAAGGAAAACTAGTTACGCTATAATTGTCAATGCAGGAGTCGCTCTTATGTTTGCATATTTGATAAATTTTTTTTCAAAAAACCAAGTATTCCTTTGCAATTAGTTTGAATAAAAAAAGGTTTTGGGGCTAAAAAGATTAAGAATTTTTCAAATTTCCCTTATGACTGTAAGGATTTCTTTTTCCATCGTGGGATAGTTGCATTCTACTTGATTGAAACTTCCACTGCAATATTTGCAGAGTCTTTCGCCTTCTTTGATTTTGAGTACTGTGCTCTGATGTTCATTGTTGGCATCTGCCTCAAGCACTGAATCATCTCCTTCATTAGATTAAGAACAAGAATATTTTTACACACCTTTTTGAAACTTTGAACAATCTTTGTATCATTAGTGGTCCATGTCCAACTTACTTCTTTCTTAAATTTCTGCTACAATGGCTTTCTCAGTTTAGCTAAATCTTTAATAAAATCTTAAGCATACCTTTCTAGTTGTTTCCTATCTTCAATCTTTTCAGAAAAATTCTGTATTTTTTTTCAGAATATGCTTTGGCAGGATGATTTTTTCAACTTTTATCTCTAGGCCTAAGAACTCAAGTTCTTATTTAGCATAAATGCACTTGTTCTTTCCAAGTATAATGCCATGATCAATGCATCTTTGGGTGACAGCTAAGACATCATCTTCGTGTTGTTCTATGGTTTTGAAAAAAACAAGGATATCATCAATGTAAACTAAACAACAATGATTAAGGTCTTTGAAGATGTTATCCATTCTTCTTTGGAACATTTGAGGTGCATTTTTAAAACCAAATGACATTACTATCTATTCATAATCTCCTTGTGGGGCACTAAATGTAGTTAAAAAATATTTTCCTCATCTATTTTTATCTGCCAATAACCATTTTTATAGCCCATTCTTGAGAACTAAGAGACTCCTTGAATTCTATTGAAAAGGACGGTATTGTTAGGAATATAATAACCATCAAAGACAGTATTATTATTAAGCTTTTTATAATTAATTACCATTCTTGCTTTTCCTCTCTTTTCTTCAGCTTGATTTCTTACCATGAAAGCAGGACTGATGTGAGGACTCTTGCTATTAATCCTTTATCCAGAGGTTCTTTAATTTGTTTATCAAATTCCTGGCTATCCTAATGTGTATGCACCATTTGTTTGAGTCGAACAATAGTATTGGGATTTAACAAAGTAGTTTTTGTAAATGTCTTATTTGTATTCCAAAATTTTAGTGGATTATCAGAGTAGCGTTCTTTGCATACTTCTTTTTGTTCTTTGACAATCTGCTCTTTAATAGATAACTCAAGTAATGAGATTGTCAGTGTTGTCTCACGCTAGGAATGGGTGTGAGGCGGGTACTGGGTGGGTGGAGTTGTATCCGCACCTATACCCATTTTCAAAAGTCATCCCCATATCCATACCCATGCCTATCGGGTTTTCAAAATCTATCCCCATATCCATACCCATTAGGAATTTTAGGTTTTATTCGAATATATACATATATTACAATATAATACCCATTGGGCACAATAATTTATTTTACCTAAAGAAATTTATAAAACTAAAGTCAACTAGGCAAAATGGTCTAAGCTAGAATTTTAGGTTTGCGAGTGAGATACACAACAAATGAGTTATAAAACTAAATTTATGAAACTAAATTCAACTAGGTAAAATATTCTAGGTTAGAACTTTAAGTTTGTGAGTGAGGGACACAATAAATGAGCTAAGCTAGAATTTTAGGTTTGTGAGTCGTGAGTCACATGACTTCACGTATTGGCATAGTAAATGAGTGACACAAATAGATGCATTGCATAGTTGGGGATGAGTTGTGGTATGGAGGTTTTTAAAAATAAATTATAAGTATTCAATGCTCAAAACTCTACTCAACAATTTATTTACCTCCAAAAAAATTCGGATACAGGGTGGGTATGGGTGTGGGGCGGGTGATGCCTATACCTGTACCCATACCCATAACCGTACCTGTTTTCAATGTATGCGCTCCATACCCATTTTTTCTCAATTTTTCGTACCCATACCCGTTATAAATGGGCGGGTTCGGGATGGGTCTTTCGAGTTTGGGTGCAACTCCCATCCCTAGGCATTACCTTCTCACCACGCTGACTGTGTGTAAATTCAATTTTTTGATGAGTGTAAGCCTTACCCAATTTTTCAATATGAGCTAAGTGACCATTGATTATAAATATTATTTGATTATAAATATTATTTGATTTATTTGATTTATAAATATTATTTGATTATAAAGGGGTTTTCGGTTAAGTAGATCAAAAACAGAGTACCTCCATTACTGTTTCAGT